>CM072525.1:54896542-54988996 GCA_036898135.1 Oncomelania hupensis | reverse complement strand
ATCCAAGTGCTAACCACATTGGACGGTGCTTAACTTGCGACACAGTAGCGAGTGCTTCAACCACTGCGCTATCCGACACCCCAACTGTTTACATAGGAAACGGAAACTCCGATGGTATGGCCACGTCACCAGATCATCAGGCCTTGCAAAGACTATTCTGCAAGGCACAGTGCAAGGAGGTAGAAGAAGAGGGAGACCGAAAAAGAGGTGGGAGGACAACATTCGAGAATGGACTGGTTTGACACTGAGCGAAGCCATCAGGGCTGCCGAGGACAGAGAAAGATGGAGTATGCTGGTTAAACGATCATCTGTGGTGCCCCTACGACCTCCAGGTTACGGGACAGGATAGGATAGGATAGGATAGGTTTACATATTTTCCAATTTCAAATCAAATACATAGCACAGTAAACACAAGTTTCACTTTAAAATAAATTACAAAAATTACAGCAGGACAAATCACAACACAAAAACATAAGGAAAAAAACACAGGGCACAAATAATATAGCAAGCCATTCAAATACATGTCCAGACACTCACTGCAGTGTCGTCGTTATCATTCACAAGTGTCAGGGTAGCTTGGACTTCTCCCCTCTCTTCATTGTTGGAGTCTACGTTGCTGATATAGGAGTTGTCTTCCCGTTGACATCGTCATACTTGCTGCTCGTCTTCACTCCTTACTCTTCAGTCTTATCTGTTGTCGCTGGACAGAATCTTTCCTATGAACTCTCAGCTAAGTAGTAAAGCTATTGCGTTTGGGGTTGGAAGGGAAATTAAGTCAGGACGTATAGACTAACTGGGAAACATTACATTACATTACATGATTATTGCTTTAGGTCCAGTGGACTCTTCCGAGCCAAATCAGGACCGGACAACCCCTGATCCGCATAAAAGATCTGCTGAAACAACCCTAGTGATAAAACTGAAAGCTCTCCACCAGCCAGTCACTTTACAATAAAGACATCCCACGCAGGGGACGCTGAGGCTGTACTCTAATTTATCGAAGCCCCGTTTGCAAAAACAGAATACAAACATCATTATAAATCATGAACAAAACACATACATATAAAATGCCTACATTGCTTAATAATAACATCTTAGGAAGCCCTAGTGACCACCTGGCAGAAAGTGTCCAATATTCCCAAGCTGATCCAACCGACCTCATACACAAATAAGGAGTCTTGTCCCGGAAGAGTTTTCAAGAAAAAAGGTAGGTGACTGGTCTAGCGAAGAAGAAGATAGTATAGCAGATTGATAGTACAGAGCAGGAATGAGAAAGAACAAATGAGAAAGACAGCGACAGTGGGAATTTAAAGCACTAAATTTCCAGAAAGTGGGGATACTATTTATACTGAAACCCCCGGCACCCCAACGGGGGTAACTGGGAAACATGAACTGTTTAAGACTTATTTTAGGTAACAGCATTTTACTTGGTTAAATGATTGATTGATTTATTGTTGCTTTAGGTCCAGCGGACTCTTCCGAGCCAAATCAGGACCGACTTGGTTAAAAAGACATTATGCAAGTTATGTTTATGCTATTGTTTGTACATCGTTCCATCAGTCATGCTCATCTTCATACCTTTATCTCCATTATTTGTACATCATTCCTTCAGTCATGTTCATCTTCATTCATCTTCATCTCCATCTTCAATCGCTTCCGTCCTATTCACTTATGTGAAGAATGTAATAAGTGTGCATTATTTGTATTTGGAGTTCCTGGCTGTGGTGGTACGATCACATCTTTAATCTGTGGTGGTATGATCACATCTTTAATCTGTGGTGGTGTGATCACATCTTTAATCTGTGGTGGTGTGATCACATCTTTAATCTGTGGTGGTGTGGTCACATCTTTAATCTGTGGTGGTGTGGTCACATCTTTAATCTGTGGTGGTGTGGTCACATCTTTAATCTGTGGTGGCGTGGTCACATCTTTGATCTGTGGTGGTGTGATCACATCTTTAATCTGTGGTGGTGTGGTCACATTTTTAATCTGTGCTGGTGTGGTCACATCTTTAATCTGTGGTGGTGTGGTTACATCTTTAATCTGTGGTGGTTTGGTCACATCTTTAATTTGGGGTGGTATGATCACATCTTTAATCTGTGGTGGTGTGGTCACATCTTTAATCTGTGGTGGTGTGGTCACATCCTTAATCTGTGGTGGTGTGGTCACATCTGTAATCTGTGGTGGTGTGGTCACATCTTTAATCTGTGGTGGTGTGGTCACATCTTTAATCTGTGGTGGTGTGGTCACATCTTTAATCTGTGGTGGTGTGGTCACATCCTTAATCTGTGGTGGTATGATCACATCTTTAATCTGTGGTGGTGTGGTCACATCTTTAATCTGTGGTGGTATGATCACATCTTTAATCTGTGGTGGTGTGATCACATCTTTAATCTGTGGTGGTGTGGTCACATTTTTAATCTGTGCTGGTGTGGTCACATCTTTAATCTGTGGTGTGTGGTTACATCTTTAATCTGTGGTGGTTTGGTCACATCTTTAATTTATGATCACATCTAATCGTGGTGGTGTGGTCACATCTTTAATCTGTTTTTCACATCCTTAATCTGTGGTGGTGTACACATCTTAATCTGTGGTGGTGTGATCACATCTTTAATCTGTGGTTGTGGTCACATCTTTAATCTGTGGTGTGTGGTCACATCCTTAATCTGTGGTGGTGTGGTCACATCTGTAATCTGTGGTGGTATGATCACATCTTTAATCTGTGGTGTGGTCACATCTTTAATCTGTGGTGGTATGATCACATCTTTAATCTGTGGTGGTGTGGTCACATTTAATCTGTGGTGGTGTGGTCACATCTGTAATCTGTGGTTGATCACATCTTTAATCTGTGGTGGTTCACATCTTTTTGTGGTGATTTTTGTGGTGGTGTGGTCACCTTTAAGGGTGGTGTGGTCACATCTTTAGTTGAAAACAAGTGGCTTTCTCTATGTCTATCACTAATTCTCTACCTTACATTTAGTTTTCTATTACTATGACATACACATAAATTTTGTTGTGATAGCTGAAATAAGTTCTGAGATATTAATCCACTTGCAAGTTTTGCACAGACAAATGGCGGACAGACATACAGATAGACAACAGATGGACAGACATTTTTTAAGATGTTATTTTTGGGCTATTAGGACTGATTTTGCAGATTTGCACAAATCTGGACTTTTTTTTTGGTGCACAGAATTTTTTTTTGAGGTTAGGAGGGTAATTGAGTATATAGACTCACAATGCTATTCTGTCAATAAAAAAAATGTACAACAGGTAAAAAATAACTTGTAACAAACACAAAGTATAATATCGGACGTTATTCTGTAGCAGAAGCCGAGTATCGTATCAGACACTATTTTGTAGCAGAAGCCAACATAACACACACAAAATGTACAATAAACAAAATATTTCTGTATGTATTCTCAATTCAGAGTCACTAAGATTGGTCTGTTTATTGAAATAATGTAAATGAAATTGTTACAATTGTTAAAAGCACATAGTTCTTGCAAGTTTGGAAACAAAAATGGCATCAAATTATATAATGTGAAAAATATACTGAAGCTGAACAAAAACACACAACGGCTTCTGTATGTCTGTAACCAAATACCCCACACCATAAATTGTCCCAGCCATAAGTTGCACATAGAACTGTTCAACAAGCATACATCACACAAACACACAGTCCAACCACTGAGCAACTCAAACTGAAGTCATTTTCATCGTTGGCATCACAGCCTCAGCATCAGCTTCATGGTCACTACCATCTACCCACAAACACTCAGCATCAGCTTCATGGTCACTACTATCTACCCACAAACACCCAGCATCAGCTTCATGGTCACTACCATCTACCCACAAACACCCAGCATCAGCTTCATGGTCACTACCATCTACCCACAAACACCCACCCAGCTTCATGGTCACTACCATCTACCCACAAACACCCAGCATCAGCTTCATGGTCACTACCATCTACCCACAAACACCCAGCATCAGCTTCATGGTCACTACCACCTACCCACAAACACCCAGCATCAGCTTCATGGTCACTACCATCTACCCACAAACACCCAGCATCAGCTTCATGGTCACTACCACCTACCCACAAACACCCAGCATCAGCTTCATGGTCACTACCATCTACCCACAAACACCCAGCATCAGCTTCATGGTCACTACCATCTACCCACAAACACCCAGCATCAGCTTCATGGTCACTACCACCTACCCACAAACACCCAGCATCAGCTTCATGGTCACTACCATCTACCCACAAACACCCAGCATCAGCTTCATGGTCACTACCACCTACCCACAAACACCCAGCATCAGCTTCATGGTCACTACCATCTACCCACAAACACCCAGCATCAGCTTCATGGTCCACTACCATATACCCACAAACACCCAGCATCAGCTTCATGGTCACTACCATCTCCCACAAACACCCAGCATCAGCTTCATGGTCACTACCATCTACCCACAAACACCCAGCATCAGCTCCATGGTCACTACCATCTACCCACAAACACCCAGCATCAGCTTCATGGTCACTACCATATACCCACAAACACCCAGCATCAGCTCCATGGTCACTACCATCTACCCACAAACACCCAGCATCAGCTTCATGGTCACTACCATCTACCCACAAACACTCAGCATCAGCTTCATGGTCACTACCATCTACCCACAAACACCCAGCAACCACTAGGTCCTTTCTTCCTCATCCCTGGTCATCCAGGATTGTGGTCAGTCGTGTCAGTGTCACAGTAATTGCCCAAAGGTAGGCGCTGTGGGCGGCTTGAGTTATATCTTGTATCTACCAGCGCCTTCAGCAGCTCTTGAGCTACAAAAGCGCTATATAAAAGTGATGAAATAAATAAATAAATAATTATTTAATAGTAACTTGTAATTCTACTCTTACCCCCGTAGCGTCCCCAACCCTCTCTCAACCCACTTCTGCACTAAGGTTCAGTAATTGTGATTTGAATGTTTATTCTTCTATGTCTAATACCACCTAAAAGTGTGAATAGACAATACATTCAATAGTTATTGAGTGATTATTACTATACAAACAATGGGGTGATTATCACTATTCAAACAATTGGCAGTATAAAGATTTTAAAAATTCTTGTTATGTTTTGTATGGCGGAAATAATTTTCCAATTGTAACTTTTTAGGAGCGGAAATAATTTTCCAATGTAATCGTTTGAAGGAATAAAATATCTGGCCTTGTTTAATCCTATCTGTTCTTGTTTCAGTCTTGTCTTGAATACACAACTAACCATTGCCACAGGGTCCTTTGGAGATTGGATGCCTTATGATTCAGGGCTTGGAATGAACAGTGCAGTTACTACATTGGACACTCAAGGAGGGTGGATTCAATTTCAATATACTGTCCAGCTTAGGAACACACCAGTCTACCCTTTTGTTTAAATCACTGAACAATCTTTTCTCCCAGCATGACTGAATAAGTTGCTTGCTGCAACGAGGTGGAACTGACAGACTGACCCACTATGTTCATTCAAATGTCATTCAATACTGACTAACGTCATTCAATACTATCTCCCATTCTCTGATCAATCAATCAATCAATGGATCAACACACTGCATCACATAACAAGGTGGTTGTCTCCCTTCACTCATCACATCTGCTGTGTGGAGTTCCCATTCCAAGTAGCATTTTCATCATCTTCGTCATCTGCGGTCCTCAGTCGTCTGACATTGCCATCCTGTCGCGATCGCTTAGTAGAGCTGCAACAGAGAAGACGAACAAAAGTTCATTAAGGAGGTTGAGTACTTTGAATTTGCTGAAAGTAAATCAAAGTGGATAGAATTTGCTGAAAGTTTATTTTAAAGCCAACATCCTGAGAATTGAGACTACATAAAATGCATAAAGTAGGCCATGTTGTGCTGCTTTACAAGTTATCATTTCTTAACTGAAGGGTAGCAAATTAGGGAAAATAATAGCACAGCAGCAAATAGTCGCACAAATTGAGAGAAAATCAATATGTCAGCATTCAAGAGTAGAAGAAGGGCTTGCAAGCAAATTTTGAACATTCTTCCAATGAAAAATTAGATTTCAGTGAGATGTGATTGTCATACTTCTTAAGCAAACACATTCAGTGAGATGTGATGGTAATACAGTGGAACTTCCGGTATAAGACCGTCCAAAATCTGAGAAAAAAATGGTCTTATAATAGAGGTGGTCATGTACCGGATATAGAGGGGGGGTGGGAGTAGGGGGTCAGGGTCGGATTGGTATGTAGTCATAATTTTCACATTCGCCAACATGTATTTTCTGACAAAGAAAACTGTAAAACAGTATTTCATTTTTAGCTTTGTCTCGTAAAATTCACAACTTCAAAGGTTTAATTACACCTTTTGCTTTCACACTGCTGTAAAATGCTCCATGGAGTTGACATTAATTCACAACTTAAAATGTTTAACAGCACAGAAAACCATATTCAGAGTTCAAGGATTAGAAATGACATGATTAATCGAAAACAGTCGTGTCTTCAGACATTTTGAATAGGGAAAAACTTTGAAATTGAAGACTGTTTTTGATTAATCATGTCCTTTCTAATCCTTGCACTCTGAATGGCAGACTGGATGGCCATCATTTTGTCTACTCCAGGGATGTTGTTGCAAGAACTTAGTCAAACAACTCTCCCCCTTTTCACTTCTTTCAATCACTTTCATTCTCTCTGACAAACTCAAAACTTTCCTCTGGCAAGACGCCATTTTGACAAGCCAGTGTAGGCAAGTAATGTCCCTTACTTGCGAACTGGAAATAGCAGACAACAGCAGGCGTACACTAACATGAGAGAAAAAATGAAAAGTACAGTCATAAATTAACTGATATCTCTTTTAAATTGCCTAAGACTGTCGTATAAAGGGCTTAAGACACAGTCGCTGGTCGCATAAACGAGGTTGTCGCATACCAGAGGTCATTTATTGTTGGAAGTGAATCTGTCAGAAGTTTTCAGGTCACATAACCGAGGGAGTCGTATACAAGAGAGGCGGATACAGGAGGTTCCACTGTACTTCTTACTCTTAAGTATAATACAATATAATCTGAATAAGTATATAATAAGAGATCTAATAGATTACACTTAGACTGATGGTTGTGCTAATAGTGATGGGATATTGATCATGATTGATCATGATTGAGGATATTGATCATGATGGAGATAACGATAATGCATATAATAATAGATACATAAAATTTAATTCATTATTGTGTTTTTTTAAACTTAAATGCATCACTCTGTATCTATTTTGCAAATGTCCGGTGTTTTTGAGTTCAATGGACAGTCATAGACAAAAGAAACCAAACGTATTAACTATATAGGCAGGCTTGAGAAGATCACACATATGTGAACACTAGTGGTTTTGTACCCTGGCAAGCCAGGGTACACAGGTTGCAGTTCAAAATTTAGACAGAGAGACAACTGTTGTCTGCGAGTTTCATTTGGACGATGATAGTTCCCCATAATTTTTTATAAGCAGTTATACATTAAAAGAAATTTAGATACATGTGAAATTACGGAATTGGTTGACAGTATACCTACTTTAAATTCTCTAGAAGCAGAAGAGATTGAGGATGTGATAACACTTGAAGAAGCCCGAAACGATCTTAAAAATATGAAAAATGGTAAGAGTCCTGGATCTGATGGGTTTTCTTCAGAATTTTTTAAGGTATTTTGGAGACAGCTGGGTGTTATCGTGGTCAGGTCTTTGAACGAAGGTTTTAGGAAAGGGGAACTATCGAGTACCTAGAAGGAAGGTGTTATTATATGCATCCCAAAAGTGATAAACCCAAAGATTATATAAAGAATTGGAGACCTATTACTTTGCTAAATATTATTTACAAGATAGGCTGTGCATGTATAGCAAATAGGTTGAAAGCAGTATTACCGAAATTAATTAATGAAGATCAGACTGGATTCATAAAAGATAGATTTATTGGCGATAATATTAGAGAGATTTATGATATCATCAACTATGTTACTGTCACGAATGCACCTGGCTTACTTCTTTGTTGTGACTTTGCTTCTGCCTTTGATTCTGTAGACTGGAAGTTCTTACTTAAAACTTTACAGGATTTTGGATTTGGTGAAGATATGTGTCGCTGGATTCAAACTTTGTATTTTGGTGCAAAATCATGCATCTCTGTAAATGGACAGGTGTCAACATGGTTCTCAGTATCATGTGGCTGTAGGCAAGGAAAGCCTGTATCACCCTATTATTTTATGCGCCGAAATTCTTGGACAGATGATAAGAGAGAATAATAAGATTAAAAGAATTAAATTTAATACTGTTGAACATAAATTATCTCAATATGCTGGCGACACAGAGATTTTTTTAGGAGATATGCAGTCGTTTGAAGAAACTGTTAGTACAATAAATAAATTTGAAAAATTATCTGAATTGTTTTTGAATGTGTGGAAAACTAGTGCTATATGGTTAGGGAGCAGACATAATTCTACTATTAGATACATGCAACATCCAAACATCAGCTGGAACCCCGAAAAATGTAAGATCCTTGGTATTTGGTTCACAATTAACTTCCATGAAATGGTAAACATTAATTTTCATGAAAAATTCGCAGAAGTTAAGAACTTGATTAAAATAGGGCTAACGAGACAAATAACACCAATTCGAAGAGTAGCAATCTTGAACTCCTTAATACTTTCCAAATTAACCTATCTTTGGATACTGTTGCGCCTGACAATATTTTGAATTCCATTCAACAATCCATCTTTGAGTTTGTATAGGGAAGAAAACGGGATAAAATAAGTCGGAAAATGTCCACGAAGAGTGTTGCAGACAGGGTCTTGGAATTCCTGACACTGTTAAATATATAACAGCTCTAAAAATATCTTGGATTAAAAAAGTATGCATGACCAATCATAAATGGAAATTATTGCTGGCATTTATCCACTAATTGTTAAATGCAAGTTGCTGGGTTCTTGTCTGCCGGTTCATATAAATAACCTTAATCAGTTTTGGAAAGACGTTTTAAAAGCCTATAGAGAGTTTGGTTCTCATATAGTACCTACAAAACCTGAAGAAGTTTTGTCTGAACCTATTTTTTATAATCAAAATATTAAAGTTGGTAACAAATGTTTGTTCCAGAAAGATTGGCTTTTTAAAGATCCTATCCTATCCTATCCTATCCTGTCCCGTAACCCGGAGGTCGTAGGGGCACCACAGATGATCGTTTAACCAGCATACTCCATCTTTTTTCTGTCCTCAGCAGCCCTGACGGCTTCGCTCAGTGTCAAACCAGTCCATTCTCGAATGTTGTCCTCCCACCTCTTTTTCGGTCTCCCTCTTCTTCTACCTCCTTGCACTGTGCCTTGCAGAATAGTCTTTGCAAGGCCTGATGATCTGGTGACATGGCCATACCATCGGAGTTTCCGTTTCTTCACCACTGTAAGCAGGTCATCGTGTTGTCCAATGGCTTGTGTGATGGTCTTTCAGACTTCGTCGTTGGTGATGTGTTGTGTATAGGAAATGCCCAGAAGTCTTCTGTAGCACCTCATCTCCATGCTTTGTATTCTTCGTTGGAGATCTGCTGTGAGGGTCCATGCTTTTTTTTTAAAAGATGTCATGCAAATAACACATTTGGTTCATGAGAATGATAGGTTTTTGTCATATAAGGAATTTTTGGCTAAATATAATGATGGAAATTTTCTAACTTTTTGTGGCATTGTAAATGCAATTAAAGAGCTTTAAAATATCACAAAGTAGAGGTTAATAAAACCATGTCAATAACTGATACTGCATTATGCTCAACAGTATTTTCTGTATCAAAAGGTGCTAGAAAATATTATTATTACATTTTATGTGTATACATTGCCTAATTGTTGCAGAAAATGGGAAGAAAAGCTTCAGTGTAATACTGACTGGAAGAAAAAGTTTTAAATCATTAATTTAAAAATAAAAGAGAGAAAACTGAAATGGTTTCAAGTTAGACTAGTCCATCGTATTATTGCGACTAATGTTGTTCTAAAAAGTATGGGCATTGTACCCGACGATCTTTGTTCATTTTGTGAAGAACATCATAAAGATATACAACACTTGTTTTTTTCATGTAAGCATGTGACACTTTGGGAATTCATTCAGAGAGGTGCTGGTTGATTGTTGTATAATTAACGAGAGATTAATATTTTTAGAGGTGCTTGTTCTGTTTGGTAACGACCCTAGTTATACAATCTCCTCAACCCTGCTATATGTAATAATGGAAGTAAAATTCTTTATTTCTAACTGTAAATACAACAAAGCGATACCTCAAATTTGTACATTTAAACAATATCTATAAAAAAAATATGAAGTTGAAAAGTATAATGCATTTTTAAAATTAGAAACTGATAAATTTAATAGTATTTGGAATACTTAGAAAGTCTTTTTTGGTGATGTATGAATTGTTATTGTCCCTTTTTCTTCTTCATATAAATGAGAATGTAAATTGTTATTGTCAGAATGTCATTCTGTAAATGAGAACAGTGGATTGTCTTGTAGCGTGTGGTCTGCTTAGAAGACATAACCACTTAAATAGTATTTCAAGGTCAATACAGTAAGCTTATTTTTTAACTGTAAAACTTTGTATCACAGAAGTCTGATGTGTGTGAAGGTAGTGATGTAAGGGAGTGATGTTTTTATTTTTATTGAAATAATATCATTTTGTGTTTGAATTTAAATAAAAGTTTTTTAAAAAAAAGTTACACATATCAAGATTCAAGCATTGGTGCTGAAATGACTATTGATAAATACGTCTAACAGTCGTAATATTTCGCATTGGTCAACAGGCAACTGGAATCCTTTGTCTCTAGAATTTTGGCCAGCTTGTTTAAAAACTTTTGTTCTTTTTCATTCATATCCATCATTTGTGGTGAGGAACCGGCAAAGCAAGTCTGGAATGAATGATTGACCATGGTTTTGTAGCGGTTTGAAATGGCAATCGTCATTACGAGATTTTCACTGAAGTCGTATGATTTATTTTCAAACAAGACACTGGACCTTATTAGTTATGTATCGATTAACACATCTCAAGGTTTATGATCTGAGCTCATCACATTTCTGTGTAATATAAGCAATGCTCTATGCCCGCATGTGCTATGAAACATTGTAAGAAGACTTGACTGAGCAAAACACACATTGACTAAAATGAACAGTCAGTCAAGGTGTGTTTTGAAGTGGCTCAAAATTAAGACAATACACATATTGACTGGAAATTTTAGTCAATGCATGTATTGGCTAGTGGTCAAAGACAAAACATGAATTTACTTCTTTTTTTAGACAATACATGTATTGATTAAATACACAGATTGCCGTTAACATATATACACATTCACTGCCATACCTAGTTCCCAGCCTGTCGCCCCCAGCTGCCGATGAAATGTCATTTCCGCCGGATGCTGCACTACGGTTGCGGTTGCCCTGGGTAATGGCTGGCCTTGCCACGAAGAAAGAGAGGATGAACTTCCACACCATCATCAGGGGAGAGAACAAGAAAGAGACCCAGACGCCCAGGCTTTGGCCCCCTCCACCCAAGGTTCCACTTGCCTGACGGTGGAAACAGCATATGCCTTACAGTCAACAACATTCAATCCTACAGACACAGTCTAACCATAACTCTAATAGCCCTAGCACAGTGGAAACAGCATATGCCTTACAGTGAACAACATTCAATCTTACAGACGCAGTCTAACCATAACCCTAATAACCCTAGCATTTGCCTGACAGTGGAAACAGCATATGCCTTACAGTGAACAACATTCAATCCTACAGACGCAGTCTAACCATAACTCTAATAGCCCTAGCACAGTGGAAACAGCATATGCCTTACAGTGAACAACATTCAATCTTACAGACGCAGTCTAACCATAACCCTAATAACCTAGCATTTGCCTGACAGTGGAAACAGCATATGCCTTACAGTGAACAACATTCAATCCTACAGACGCAGTCTAACCATACCTCTAATAGCCCTAGCATTTGCCTGACAGTGGAAACAGCATATGCCTTACAGTGAACAACATTCAATCCTACAGACGCAGTCTAACCATACCTCTAATAGCCCTAGCATTTGCCTGACAGTGGAAACAGCATATGCCTTACAGTGAACAACATTCAATCCTACAGACGCAGTCTAACCATACCTCTAATAGCCCTAGCATTTGCCTGACAGTGGAAACAGCATATGCCTTACAGTGAACAACATTCAATCCTACAGACGCAGTCTAACCATACCTCTAATAGCCCTAGCATTTGCCTGACAGTGGACACAGCATATGCCTTACAGTGACAACATTCAATCTTACAGACGCAGTCTAACCATAACCCTAATAACCCTAGCCTGACAGTGAAAACAGCATATGCCTTACAGTGAACAACATTCAATCCTACAGACGCAGTCTAACCATAACTCTAATAGCCCTAGCACAGTGGAAACAGCATATGCCTTACAGTGAACAACATTCAATCCTACAGACGCAGTCTAACCATAACTCTAATAGCTCTAGCATTTGCCTGACAGTGGAAACAGCATATGCCTTACAGTGAACAACATTCAATCCTACAGACGCAGTCTAACCATACCTCTAATAGCCCTAGCATTTGCCTGACAGTGGACACAGCATATGCCTTACAGTGACAACATTCAATCTTACAGACGCAGTCTAACCATAACCCTAATAACCCTAGCCTGACAGTGAAAACAGCATATGCCTTACAGTGAACAACATTCAATCCTACAGACGCAGTCTAACCATAACTCTAATAGCCCTAGCACAGTGGAAACAGCATATGCCTTACAGTGACAACATTCAATCCTACAGACGCAGTCTAACCATAACTCTAATAGCTCTAGCATTTGCCTGACAGTGGAAACAGCATATGCCTTACAGTGACAACATTCAATCTTACAGACGCAGTCTAACCATAACCCTAATAACCCTAGCATTTGCCTGACAGTGGAAACAGCATATGCCTTACAGTGAACAACATTCAATCCTACAGACGCAGTCTAACCATAACTCTAATAGCCCTAGCATTTGCCTGACAGTGAACACAGCATATGCCTTACAGTGAACAACATTCAATCCTACAGACGCAGTCTAACCATAACTCTAATAGCCCTAGCATTTGCCTGACAGTGGAAACAGCATACGATTCACAGTGAACAAGGCGCAATCATAATCTGTGTGCCAACAAACATCTTTGTTTTCTTCATACACTCACAATGTAGCTCAATGTTGCCTAGCACTGTCAAATGGCAAATCTCCAGATGTCACATTTTATTTGAAATCAGGTTTTGGTATTGGGTAAACTTTTTCTTCTTTGGTAATAAAATGAAAGTCACAGAGCCACGTGTGATTCAAAAATAATATGAAAGATTACATTGTCATGATATAAAGCTTTGCCCAGTTTCACTGGGATCAAAAGCCACAAACTCACCGGCACCACTATGATGGTGGCAGAGGGAGCTAGCTGTAAGTCTGCAAAGGTGAGGGCCATCTGTGACTGGGAGAACGTACGTCTGGGGTAGGAGGTGGACAAGGTCACCGTGGCGCCCATCGTCTGGGAAATAAAGTCGTATGCATGCTGCAGCGGCTCCGTTGACCCAAACTGCTGTGACACTGATGACCCATCTGGCAGTCTGAACTGAATTCTGGCAATCTCGCTGAAACAGAACATGGGTTGGCATTGGACATTTTATATTTTATAAATTGTCAGTTTATGTCACTGAAAGAAAAGATTTCAGATCATATTTATACTGCCCCAGCATTTGTGATCTATGTGCACACAGAAAAACAACCCCAGCATTTTGTGATCTATGTGCACAACAGAAAAACAACCCCAGCATTTGTGATCTATGTGCACAACAGAAAAACAAGTTGAAATGAATTCAGTACACTCTGTTTATTTGTAGCTGTGTACATTTTCACATGATTAGAAATAACTAATGGATGATGGGGTGGCAAATAATTAAATATCCGGGAACGGAAAGAGTGAATTTCTAGCAATTACTCCAAGAAAAACAACACCTGTACACCTGCACTGTACACAAATAGGGTCTGTTTTATCACTCAGTTTTGCAGTGACGCACTGAGTCGTGACCTAAACATGTTGTGAGGTATGAATTTGCATGACACAATCTGTAGAAAATGTTTAATCCCACAAAAGCTACAGATGGAACAGGAAGGTATAGCGATGGACATGTAGCATGTGTGCAGCATGTTTACCTCCGGCGGGACTCCGCATCCTGCAGGACTTTCTGTTGTTCCACCAGCTTGGCTTTCCTAGACGCTTCTTGCTGGGATTCCTTCTCTTGCTTTTCCTTCTGAAAACGTGCGTTGCGATCCGCTCTGCCGCACAACAACAACAAACACTTTACAATGCAACAGTCGACTTAAAATAGGGTTGACTTTCAACCACAAACACTTTACAATGCAACGGTCAGCTTACAATAGGGTGGAGCTGATAGGATAATTCCCCTCATCAATACTGGTTAACTCAGCTGCTTTTGTTTACAACACATCTTTGACCACAACAAAACTTTGACCGGATATCTTCCATCTAAATGTCCTCATTCAACAAATCTGTACTGTGGCAAAGATCTGATAGCTGGAGTGGGCTTACATTAAAATAAGGCAATTATGATCCTGGCTGGCTGACTGCCTTCCCTAATAAAGTCAGTCTTTGGTACAAGCTGCTTACTGTAACTATGACCTGGTCCTCTCAGTGCCCCAAATATATTTGCCACAGGCACATGCATTTACAATTACATAAATAATAGGCCTTTCACCCTAGGCTTGGGCACATTAGCACAGAAAGAGAGAGAGAGAGAGAGAGAGAGAGAGAGAGAGAGAGAGAGAGAGAGAGAGAGAGAGAGAGAGAAAGAGAAAGAGAGAGAAAACAGAGAGAGAGAAAGAGAGAGAAAAAGAGAGAAAGAGAGAGAAGTTGAAGTTGAAACCTTTAATTGGATAATAGCATTAGGTCTTATGGACCTGTCTTACAGCTAATCCTTAATGAAATTGTAAAATAAAATTTAAAAAAAAATTCAGAACAAAATAATTAACAAAAAATTGATTTAAAACTAACACAAACCTTAACAATGGTAAGAATTTTAAAAAAATTACTAAGGAAATTAATGTACCGAAATACACATACTCCCTCCTCCCACCCCTCCAATACCCCTTTCCTACTCCCACTCTACCCACCCCCTCCACCACAACCACACACATACACAAGCTAATTCACACATGAACAAATTAAACTGTCGCAAGATAGGAAAGAACAAAATGTATACAATCATCTTAAATATTAGGAGCAATGGAAAATAGAAATTTGTGGAGTCTAATTTTAAACAATGTTAATGATTTGCTTTCCTTGATCTCTGGTGGTAGAGAATTCCACATACTTGGACCAGAATATGACAGAGATGTTTTAAATATGTCTAAGCGTGGCTGTGGCAAGGTTAAATTATGTCTGAAAATTGAATAACGAGATGAAGGTTTGCTAAAATGTACTTTTAAATAATCAGGAGCTCTGTTGTTTAGTATTTTGTACATTGATTGATTGATTGATTGATTGACTGTTGCTTTAGGTCCAGCGGACTCTTCCGAGCCAAATCAGGACCGGACAACCCCCAATCCGCATAAAAGATCTGCCGAAACAACCCTATTGGGAAAATTGAATGCCCTCCACCGGCCAGTCACTTTACAATAAAGACATCCCACGCAGGGGACGGCTGAGGCTTTACCCCAACTACTCGAACCCCCGGTTACAAAAACAAAATGGAATACAAACATCATTATAAATCATCAACAAAACACATACATATAAAATGCCTATAGTGCTAAATAATACAATCATAGGAAGCCCTAGTGACCACCGGCAGAAAGCGTCCAACACTCCCAAGCTGATCCAACAGACCTCATACACAAACAAGGAGTCTTGTCCAGGAAGAGTTTTCAAGAAAAAAGGTAGGTCATTGATCTAGCGAAGAAGAAGATAGTATAGCAGAGTGATAGGACAGAGCAGAAATGGGAAAGAGTAAATGAGGAAGACAGCGACAGTGGGAATTTAAAGCACTAAATTTCCATAAAGTGGGGATACTATTTATACTGAAAAACCCCGGCACTCCAACGGGGGGAACTGTTGCCGCAGTGAATTTGTCTTGCCTACAAAGGAAAGACAGGTTTTCAACTGGGGCTTTCACTTTTCCCTTTATAGGTTAGAACAATCTACAGTGGCAAGATTGCTCATGACCCCAAGGGGTATTTTTGTACATTAAAACGGTTTATTGTAATTAAGGTGTTTATTAAGGGGAAGCATACCAGCTAGTTTTAATTTTGAAATAGTTTTGATGGAAGTGTTGGAGATAAGTAATTTTGCAGCTCTGCGGTGAATAGAATTAATCTTTTTAAACAAGGCATCACTGCAGCCATCCCATATTGTTGATGCATAATCAAGGTAAGGTTTGATAAGAGCATTATAAAAAAGCTTTTTGCATCTGCAGTTATGATAGATTGAAGCTTAGACAACATAAACAAATTTTTTTGGAGAGAGTTTTACAAAGATTTTCAATATGTGAATGCCAACTGAGTTTGTTGTCTACGAGGACCCCTAAAACTTTATGACTTTCAACCTGTTTAATATTATTTCCATTCACGACTAAATCAAGAGAAAGCTGAGCCCGCTGATGCTTTTGCCTAGCTGTTATTAACATGGCTTTTGATTTAGCTGGATTCAGTGACATATGATTTAACCTGCACCAATCAGCAACATTGTTAAGGGCACCTTGTAGAGATTGCTGAATTTCACCTATGTTCCTTCCCTGATTGTGCAATGTCGTGTCATCAGCTGACATATGGCATTCAACAGAATTATCTGAGAGGTGTAACGGTAAATCATTAATATAAATACAAAATAAAATAGGACCCAGAACCGATCCTTGAGGAACCCAATGCATTAGATGGCTTACAGTCCAGAGGAATTTATTCCATGAATATGTATAAATTGCGTACGTTCATAAAGATAGGAACGAAACAAATTTAACGCAACTGAGCCATTGAGGTACAGTTCAAGTTTCTGAAGCAGTTGATGGTGGTTGACGAGATCAAAAGCTTTGGAAAATCAAGAAAAAGCAACTCCTGACAAAGTAGATTTATTCATTGCAGAGAGCCATTTGTCAGTTAAAAGTGCCAGGGCAGTAGCTCAAGAAATGTGGCTACGGAAACCAAATTGTAGATGATGAAAAAGGACAAGACCATCCATGTATTTTGTAAGATGAGTGTGAATATGTCTTTCCAAAATCTTTGAAAGTCTAGACAGCAGAGATATTGGCCGATAGTGATTAAGATCAGAACTGACTTTTGATTTAGGAAGAGGAATAACCTTAGCTTGTTTCCATGTAGTTAGAAATACATTTTTTACAATGCATAAATTGAAGATGTATGTGGGGAATTCATAATATAAGGCAAAGACATTTTTAAGATCTTATTACCAATTTCATCTGAACCTGCCGATTTTGTTATTTTTAAGTGTTGATATGTATTTAGTGACTTCATTTACAGTAATGAGTGGTATTTCAAAAGGTGAAGAGTTACTTGTTCTTTTCTTACAAAATTGTGTAAGACAATTAGAGCAAGAGTACTGTGTACATCTTGAGGAATCCGATTTGAGAACAGAAATAGTGACTGAAAGGAAATGGTCGTTGAAGTCATTAGCAAATAAATTGGGAATACAACAGCCATTTAGGTCCCCATATGTAGACGTGAAAGGAAACTAAACAGAATCTTTCTCTCCATGTCATTCAAAGGTAAGAGAGAAAAAGAGAGAGAGGGGGAAAGAGAGAGAGAGGGAGGGAGGGAGAGAGAGGGAGAAAGGAGGGAGAGGAGGGAGGGAGATAAAGAAACTTTAAAACTTTTTTTATTAGGGATAAAGATTTTAGACTAATTAATAAGTCTAATCTTCCAATCTGTCCCTTAACAAAATAATATAGTAAAGAACCTTTAACATTAACTTGGAAATCGTAGAAAACACACACACACACATATGCACACACAACCACACCAACATCTTCATCATTATCTTTTAACAATTTTAGGCAACCACCCCCTCCCTATCCCTCACCCTCATAATAATAATAATAATAATAATAATAATAATAATAATAATAATAATAAAAATAAATAAATAATAATAATAATAACAACAACACTACTACTACTAATAACAACAACACCAACAACAACAATAATAATAATAATAATAATAATAATAATAATAATAATAATAATAATAATAATAATAATAATAATAAAATTAATAATAATAATAATTATTATTATTACCACTACTACTAACACCACCATCATCACCAAGAATATAATAATAATAATAACAATACTACTACTACTACTACTACTACTAATAATAATAATAATAATAATAATAATAACAATAATAATAATAATAATAATAATAATAATAATAATAATAATAATAATTATTATTATTATTATTATTATTATTAATATTTTTATTGTTATTACTACTACTACTAACACCACCATCATCACCATTATCATCACTATTATTATAACAAGAATAATAATAATAATAATAATAATAATAATAATAATAATAATACCTTAATAAATAAATAAAAAATATATAAATAAATAATAAAAATAATTACATGAAACTTTGTGTTATCATATAAAAATATATCACTTTTATAATTCATTTTGCAGATGCTTACATAGGTTATTTTTTAAAGAAAATATTGTGGTGCAATGTTTACACTCCAGAGGAAGAGAGTTCCACACAGCATCTCCATTAAATGATAGGCTATTTTTGTATAATTTAAATCAATGCGAGGGAAGGGTAGTTTATAATGATAAAGTCTATGACCAACAACTGGCTTAGTCAAAAATATATCGAGATATGTTTCTCCATGTGTGATTTTGAACATAAGGATAGCTGTATTAAATATTAAATTGTTTTTGAAGTGGTAGTAATAAGTAGTAGTATTCAGAGTTCCTTGTATTTCTCATTGATGTAATATCTGTATTTATATTATAAGACTTATAGAGGATCTTGATTGCTCTTTTATGAAGACTGTTTAGCGGTTTAATTTGAACGTCACACCAAATAGTTGATGCATAATTAAAATGAGACATACAGTGGGCATAGAAAAAAGATGTTAATGCATCAAACGTAACAAAATGTTTAAGTTTATTTAGAAGGAAAAGGTATTTAGACATTTTTTTACCCCTATGGTTAATGTGTGACCACCAGCTAAAATCATCATCAATGATTATGTCTAGCACTTTATGTTCAGGAACTTGATCAATATTGTACGATCCTAAATTTAGATTTAGGCAAAAAGATCAATTTTGACGTTTCTGTCTTGCAGTGAGAAGCATACTTTTGCTTTAATTTCATTCTATTGTTGTTACACCAGTTATCAATTAATAAAGATAGTGAGTGAGAGTGTTACACTCCGTTTGATGTTGGAGTTTTCTATCAGTAGCTGATTCAGCCCCGATGCTTGAATTCCTGATAGTTGTGTAACTCAGATTCGTTTATTCACGCAACCCGCTCAGCAGCATACAAGTCACAAAGTCGACGTATGAAGTTTTCCACTTTTATTCAGCACACATCAACAACTGCATGCAATTCTCAATTCAACTCAACAACTTTCACAGCAACCCTTATCAACAACTTTACTATCTTTCAACAGCAACTCGGCACACGATTAAATAACCTCTCTCTTTTCTGGAACAATTTGGTATATGGTAGAAATGACGCACTGCCACCAATCGAACTAAAGATCGTCATCACTGGCTTACGTCATACACATTTTCTCTACTTCCGGGAACATTCACGACCTTCGATATCCATCCGGAAATTTCTATCAAGAGTAAACACGCAGATCCAGAATATTCTACATCAATATCGACCAACAAAAATTATCAACGTTATACAAAACCTCTCCAAACAACAATGCAAACTCAAATCAAAGGTAAATAAACTCCATTATTGAATACTTTGCAAATCGAAACGATTAGATCTATCGTACACGCTTTCGACATTCTTTCGTACGCGTTTCAACGTAACATAACCCCCCACTCAAGAAGAAATTTACCCAATTTCTTTCAACAACGTTGAAACGTAATGCACAAACAATGTACAGAATTAAAACTTACTTCAGACTGTCTCATTTACTGTCAATGTTCTCAGTTTATATACACAGAGTCAATGTTCTTCCATCCGCAAGTCTATCTGGATATTGTCAATGTTCACAGTTCATTCACACAGAGTCAATGTTTCTCATCTGCAAATCTTTCTGGATACTGTCAATGTTCACAGATCATTTACCCAGTCAACGTTTTTCATTTTCAAGTCTGTCATTACCAATATTCTTAGTTCGTCCACACAGTCAATGTTCTTTCGTTCGCAAGGAATCGACGCCCTCGTCAGTTGCGGTCGTCATCGGCCCAGGGTCAAAGACGGTGATCTCGTGGGCTTTCCTGGAGTCAGTGCATCCTCCGTTGTCTTCCTCTTCTATCGGGTGTCCGACGCAGTCGACGTTGTCAGCTCCCAGAATGCATTCGCTGGGTCTCACGGTCAGGTTGGCTTCTGCGAGACGGTGGAACAGCTCCCTCAAGGTCTGCAGATGCTCCTTCCAGGTCTGGGTGTGGACTTCATGTTCGACCAAAGTCGTAGAGCCTGGGACATCGCTGAAGCTATGGGGAAATTCGCCCATAAGGTCCTTGAGATCCAACTTTTGACCTTCCGTCAAGCCTGGTCCTAGCTTAACGTCATTGATGCCTTCTTTGCTGTGGAGGTCTCCCAGTTCCAACAGTTCCTCGCTGTCAAAGCTGTTGTCGATCTCAGCTGCTGTTGCCACATGCACAGTCTCTGATGGCCTTTCCACGTACAGCTTAAGGAGGTTGGCGTGGTATATCTTGGAATGCTGACCGACCTTCACCTTGTAGTCGTTGATTCCCACCACGGTCTCCACTTCGTACGGGCCTTTCCACTGCATCAGCAACTTATTATGATCAGTAGGTAGCAGCACTAGCACTTTGTTGCCAGGTTTAAACTTCCTGTTCACAGCCCTACGGTCATAGTAGTGCTTTCCACAGTCCTGGGACTTCTTCAGGTTTTCTCTGGCTATCTCAAGAGTCTGCTCCAGCTTCTCCCGTAGCTCAAACACGTACTGGTAGCTGTTCTTCACCTCTGGGGTATCTACTTCTTTCGTCCACAGTTCTTTCAGGATGTGCATCGGCCCTCTGATGGTTCTTCCGTACAGCAGCTCGAACGGAGAAAAGCCGGTGGACTCCTGCGGTACTTCTCTGTAGGCGAAAAGTAGGGCGTTGATGTAGCGATGCCATTGTCTGGGCTGCTCGCTGCACAGTTTCTTCAGGGTGGACTTAAGCGTAGCATTGAACTTTTCGACAAGCCCGTTGCACATCGGATGGTAGGGTGTCGTAGTCAAATGCCGGATGCTCAGCAGTCTGTTGACCTCCTTCATGCAGTCAGAGACGAACTGCGTCCCGAGGTCTGTCAGAATTTCTTCAGGCACTCCAAGTCTACTGAACATGTCCACCAGTGCCTCTGCTACAGTTTCAGTGTCAATCTTCTTCAGTGGCACTGCTTCTGGGTACCGAGTCGCATAGTCCACTAAAGTCAGTACCCATCGATGACCTTCTTCACTCGGAGGTCTTATTTCGCCGATTAAGTCTAAGGCCACCCTCTTGAAAGGTCGGTCGATCAGAGGCATCCTCTGCATAGGCACTTTCGGGACCCTTCCTCGAGGTATGGTCTTCTGGCAAATGTCACATGATCGGCAGAAACGGCTGACGTCCGCATGAAGCCCTGGCCAGTAGAACACCGCCTGGATTCTGTCTGACGTCTTTCTGATGCCTAGGTGACCTCCCATGATTGAGTCATGCGCTACTTCCATCACCTGGCGCCTTAGGGGTAACGGTACCAAGACTTGACGTAGTGGTTTACCTCCGTTGACCCTCGGGTGCTGGAAGATTCTGTACAGGATCTTGGCCTTCACCTCGAAATAGACCGTACCACTGCCTTTGGTCACGTGGTCTTGGCGGTTCCTGTACTTGTTTAAAGTACTATCAGCTTCCTGGAGCTGGATCAGCTTATCTCTGTCCACGATGGCAGCTTTTGAGTTGTCGGCGACCTTCAGTGGCGTAGTAGTCTTGTCTCTCTTGGCCTGGGCCCTGGTAGTAACGGCACCGACAATCTCTGGTCGGCAGGGCTGAGCCGGAGTAACCACATTGTCCCGTAGCAGCTCTGTAAGGTCTCCATCGGGAAACGGCAATGGATCCTCCTCCACAACTTCGACGTGTTGAGTTGAGGCAGGACTCCACTCCGGATCGGGGTCGTCGGGTCGTCTCGCGCCGTCGATATTCCCGATCATCAAATCATACAGCGGCTTCTTCAGGCAAACCGCTTCGACTTCGCCTATGTAGAAAGGGGTGTTGACATGAATCTTCGCAACTGGCGCTCTCACACATTTGCTGTCGGCCATAAGTGTCCATTTTGAATCGCAAGTGAACTGTTCTTTAGCGATTAGGTCTTCTCTGACGATGACCCCACTGCAGCCAGAGTCTCTTAAAACAGTCACTTCATGATTTCCGACGCGTCCCTTGGAAACAGGCATGTTCTGGACGGTCACAGCTGCGCTGGCGACGACGGGGATGGATTTCCCGTTGGCAAGGAGAAGTTGGCCATCGGTCATGCACTCTTGCACGTCCGCAGGAGTAGCTGTGCGCTTGGCCCCACTCGGAAGAATGACGCTCCCGCCGCACACTTGATGGTCAGATCTACTGGTTTGCCGTTGATTGGAGAACCGCCTCTGCCGGTTGCCCGCCGCTGAATTGTCCGTACTGCTCCGCTGTCCGCTACTTTTGTTTTGAGGACAGTTAGCCGCCCTGTGGTCTGTAGCGTTGCAGGTGAAACAGCCTCTTGAATGCCCTTCCCTGGGAGGAGGCGTGGAGTCCGTCTGTCTCTGGCTCGTCTGGCTCCCTTGGATCTGGTTCCCATGGTTTGCAGTCTTCTGAAAATGTTTCATCGCGCTGGGTGGCCCCAGGGTTTTCCCATGAGCGATAAGATAACTTTCAGCAGCCTCAGTCACATCTTTAAGCGTCTGCAGCTTTTGTTCTTCCAAGTGGGTCGCTAGATCCTTGTGACAGGCATTGAGAAATTGTTCCTTCACGATCAGGTCATGGAGACTATCGTAAGACTTTCCTCTGCCTGATAGTTCCACCCATTTGTGTAAGTATGACGACAGGCGCTCCACAAATTGCTTTGGCGTCTCGTCTGACTTAGGCCGGCATTCACGGAAGCGTTTACGGTAGCCCTTCTCTGTAAAGTTGTAGCACTGCAATAGGGCCTCTTTCAAGACGTCGTAGTCTTTAGCGTCATCGTCCGACAATCTGGTGTAGACGTCGAGTGCTTCTCCCGTCAGAAGTGCACTTAGTCGAATCGCCCAGTCTTGAGGTTGCCAGTTAGAGCTTTTGGCAAATCTTTCAAATCTCGCCAAATAACTGTCGATCTGGTCCTTCCCATCGACGAAAGCTGGCAATTTTGGAGCCATGTGGTCGCTGACGACTTGTGGCGCATGCTGATTGTTTTGGATACGCGCCAACTCCAGCTGGTACTGACGATCAGCTTCTAGTCGTCTTTCTTCCATCTCTCTTTCTTCTCGGCGTCGCTGCTCTTCTGCTTCTCTTTCTTGACGCCGCTCTTCTCTTTCTTCTCGGCGACGCTGCTCTTCTTTTTCTTGCCGCTGCTGTTCAATTTCTAGACGCTTCTGTTCTAGTTCTAGTTCTTTTTCTAGACGCTTCTCTTCCAATTCTCTTTCTTCGCGGCGACGCTGCTCTTCTAATTCTCGTTCTTGTATTCTCTCCTGGGATTTGACGTACTCCGTCAGCTGTTTGCCTTTTAGATTCAGTTGAATCCCTTTCTGCCAGAAGTCAGCCATCTTGATGCTTCCGGAAAGTTCTGGAAAGTTCTTTTTCTAGAAAGTTCTATTCTGGAAAGTTCTTGACTGTGCTGTACCTTTCTAGACTGTTCTAGAACAGCACGCTTTCTGCAGTAGCGCTGATGCTTGTCACTAGTCGCCTTCGCTGACGCAGGCCCCGCTGTCCTCGTCGTATGCGACGCTGCACCACGCTGGTGTTGATGTATACGCTCCTGTGCTGAAGTAGACGCGACGTCCGCTCGACGCTCGCTGTAACACTGGCGATGTAGCTCCGAGACTGTCCCTCGACGTAGTCTTACGGCAGCCACGTAGTCCCGCTCTGTTGTTCGCTCACGAAGCAACTCTTCAGCGACTACACGCCCTTGCAGTCAACCCGAATCCCTCGGATGTAGTCCCAGTATGTTGGCCCCTCTCGACGCAACTCGTTGGCGGCTACCCTCGATGACTGCCTCTCGTAACGTTGACTCGCTTGTTGTCGCAGTTGAACCCTTGGCTATGGCGTGAATCGCGGCTTGACCCCCAAAATGTTACACTCCGTTTGATGTTGGAGTTTTCTATCAGTATCTGATTCAGCCCCGATGCTTGAATTCCTGATAGTTGTGTAACTCAGATTCGTTTATTCACGCAACCCGCTCAGCAGCATACAAGTCACAAAGTCGACGTATGAAGTTTTCCACTTTTATTCAGCACACATCAACAACTGCATGCAATTCTCAATTCAACTCAACAACTTTCACAGCAACCCTTATCAACAACTTTACTATCTTTCAACAGCAACTCGGCACACGATTAAATAACCTCTCTCTTTTCTGGAACAATTTGGTATATGGTAGAAATGACGCACTGCCACCAATCGAACTAAAGATCGTCATCACTGGCTTACGTCATACACATTTTCTCTACTTCCGGGAACATTCACGACCTTCGATATCCATCCGGAAATTTCTATCAAGAGTAAACACGCAGATCCAGAATATTCTACATCAATATCGACCAACAAAAATTATCAACGTTATACAAAACCTCTCCAAACAACAATGCAAACTCAAATCAAAGGTAAATAAACTCCATTATTGAATACTTTGCAAATCGAAACGATTAGATCTATCATACACGCTTTCGACATTCTTTCGTACGCGTTTCAACGTAACAGAGAGAAAGAGAGATAGTGAGTGAGAGAGTGTGACGACATGAGGTTATTACACGCTAAATATCTGCTGTGTCAGGATGTATATAGTTTACAGTTTCATATCTATGAGAGTGCTGTGCGAAAAGTATTGGGTCAGCGCTTTGCATTGCGTAGTGTATATAGGTTTTGAAAGTTTCTCGTGTTTTACGTAAGCTCGATAGCTACTAGAAGCCTGAAGAGTTTGGTTCCTTGAATTATGGACTGGGAGAAGCGGTGTAAGGCTACAGAGTCAAGTTGATGCTGATTGTGATCGGACGTTGACTGGATATTTGTGACTGCCACTATTATAGGATAGCTGTAGAGTCCCTTTATAAGGGTTGTGTTTTGTGTTTAGAACCACCCCATGTCTTGTTCCTTAAGAAGGGCTAGAATGACCAGTGTGCTGTTGGAATTGCTACAGAGAAGTACTTTTATAGCAGTATAGGAGAGGCATCACTGCCACAAGTGCTGTGTGATCTTTGTGTAGAGTGAGCTTCTAAGGGTGTGTGCTCTTCTATTAGGGACCGCCCAAGGCCTAGTATCTCGTCGATACTAGGATGTCCTAGGATCATAAGTTAGCGCAGCAGTAACGAACCATCGACTCTCGTATAGTCTGTGTGTTGTGTTGTGCTGTCTGCACTATCACAGGCCGAGGATTGAAGGTGAGTGGTGCCCAGTATCCTAATTCTTTCAGTGGCTATACACTATGAGCATGCGTAAGAGGGTGAATGATGATAAATGAGGGGGAAAGGGGTATTTGATAAATATTATTTTCATATAATTTTCTCATTAGAAATGTATAATGGAATGATGTTGTTGAGGTTGTTGCAAGAACGAGGTCAAGGGTGATGATCTATATATATAAATTGCTTAGCCGGAAGTCCTTCTTCGCCTCTACTATAAAGTTTGTCTCCTATGGACGCTGATCTGGGCAGGTGCTGACCGCTGCTGATCGGCCTGCTGTGTGCTCAAAACCAGCCAAATCGTTATAGCCGACATTTCCTTACCGAACGTTTAACCGTTTCTGCGATACATAAATAAACAAAATGTCCACAAACTGCAATAGCCTCATTCCGCGCGCTTCCATTAAAAATCAAATTGAGGTTTCAGCATGTTTTCCCATATAGACCAAAAAATTCATGGTTTTTCTACGAAGCCTTGATAGCTTAGTGGGTTAATCTTTCTCCTACGGTTTCGGGCGACCCAAGATCGATACTCACGCGGGCCATTTTTTTTTTTAACACTACAATATGGATATTTTTTTTAAATTTAGACTTTTTACCTTTAATTTATTATTATTATTATTATTATTATTATTATTATTATTATTATTATTATTATTATTATTAAACTAATAATAATAATAATAATAATAATAATAATAATAATAATAAATTATTATTATTATTATTATTATTATTATTATATCATTAAAACCTTGGTGTTTTTTATGATTTCTATTTGTATTATTCTATATTCAATATTATTAGTAGTAGTAGTAGTATTAGTAGTAGTAGTAGTATTAGTGGGTTCGGGCAAATAGAATAGACCCAACGTTTCCCGGCGTGTCGTAAGAGGCGACTAACAGGGGTGATGTTAGCACGGCATCACTGGGCGAAAGTCTTCTACACAGAAGTCACCGGCCAGGGCGGAGGAACCTCACGTTACTACAGGTTCAACGACCACGTGCTCAAGGCCAAGGCGAGCCACACTGTATTCGTGGATTTCGGCTGTGGCCAACAGCCTGGAGAGGATTGGGCCCTGCCAGGTCTTTTTTGCCCAAGACACAACACATGATGAGGCTATCCACTAATTCCATGCCGGATCGGTCGTCGCCCGGCTACACAAGGACCGCGCCTTTCGTTGGCCACCAGGACGGAGGTGAAAAGTATGCTACTGATGGACAAACTAGCAAGATCCGCACGAGAAACAACATCGTCATAGGAACCTGGAATGTCAGGACCCTAACTGCCCACGAGCTGGACCACTATCGATGGAACGTTCTAGGTATCAGCGAACTGCGCTGGAAAGGCCTAGGTGAAACAACGACTGACAAAGGCCACAAGCTCTATTTCAGCGGTAGAGATGACAGGCACGAACACGGCGTTGGATTCTTGGTCCACAAGAACATTCTAGCCACTGTCATGGGTTGCCGCCCAGTCTCCAGTAGACTCATTACCATCCGTCTGAGAGCAACCCCTTTCAACATTACCATCATCCAGGCCTATGCCCCAACATCAGACTATGAAGACAGCGAAGTGGAGGATTTTTATGAAAATATACAGGCGGTCCTTGACCAAGTGCCGAAGAAGGACATAGTCATAGTGCAAGGCGACTGGAATGCCAAGGTTGGCCAAGATGCGCACCACAACTGGGGAGACACATGCGGACCCCACTGCAACAACGAGACAAATGACAGGGGTCTGAGGCTATTGGAGTTTGCCAGATACAACAATCTGGTACTGGCAAACACGCTTGGTCTCCACAAAAAATCCAGACGATGGACATGGCACAGTCCCGGCGGGGAACATCACAACCAGATCGACTACATCATGGTCAAGAAACGTTTCAGATCAAGCATCAACATTGGCAGGACACGCACTTTTCCAGGAGCAGACATTGGAAGTGACCACGATCTCGTGATGATGTCTTTCCAGCTCCATTTGAAGAGAGTAAATACAGCAAAGTGCACTAGGCTGAAGTTCGACCTGGACAAACTGCAAGACCCGGAGGTGGCAAAAATATTTCAGGCCACAATTGGAGGGAAATTTGCACCACTGCTTATTTTGGGGGCAGGCGAAGTAGATGTCAACACCATGACCAATACCTTCAACTCAGCTGTAACAGATGCCGCCACTGAGATCCTTGGCAAGCACCGACCAAAGAAGAAGCCGTGGATCACACCTGAACTTTTGGATCTGTGTGATAAACGAAGAGAGTTAAAAAAGAAAAAGAACACCTCACAGGGAGCTGATGTCTACCGAAAAATCAACAATGACATCCGAAAAGGCATGCGCACAGCAAAGGAGAACTGGATAGAAGATCAATGCCAGGAAATAGAGAACAATCTGAACAAGAACAACAGCAAGAAGGCCTACCAGACTGTGAAGCGGCTGACAAGTGTTAAACAGCCCAAAGTCTCCACTATCCAAAGCAAGTCTGGCATTTGCCTTACAGAAGAACAAGAAGTCTTGGACAGATGGACAGAGTACTGCTCTGACCTTTACAACCATACACCAAATGGAGACCCATCAGTTCTAGCATGTCCCGAGAGCAGAGAAGAAGAAGAAATCCTCCCAATTCTCCGGGAAGAAGTTGAGGCAGCAGTGCAATCGCTGAAGAAAGGGAAGTCAGCGGGAGTGGACAACATACCAGCGGAACTGCTACAAGCAGGAGGAGAAGCGATGACTGATGCTCTCACCATTATCTGCAACAAGATCTGGCAGAGTGGGGAATGGCCTACACCATGGACCCAGTCGCTTGTCATCACTCTTCCCAAAAAAGGTAACCTTCAGGAGTGTGAAAATTACCGCACCATCAGCCTCATCAGCCATCCCAGCAAGGTCCTCCTGAAAATAATACTCAACAGGTTGAAACCACAAGCTGAACAAATCATAGCTGAAGAACAAGCAGGATTCATGGCAGGGCGAAGTACCACTGAACAGATTTTCAACCTCAGAATAATCTGTGAGAAATACCTACAGCACCAACAACATCTATATCATGTGTTCATAGACTTCAAGAAGGCATTTGACCGAGTCTGGCATGCAGCTCTATGGGCAACCATGAAAGTGTACAACATCAGCCCTAAAATTATAGAAGTCATCAAAAGCCTGTATGACAAGGCTACCAGTGCAGTCTTCCATAACAGCGTCATCGGGAACTGGTTCAGAACAACAATCGGTGTGCGTCAAGGATGCCTACTCTCTCCAACACTCTTCAACATCTTCCTAGAGCGCATCATGTCAGATGCTCTTGCAGATCACGAAGGCACAGTCAGTATAGGGGGCAGAGCAATCTCCAATCTTCGTTTTGCGGATGATATTGATGGATTGGCTGGAGAGGAACAAGAACTTGAACAGCTTGTACAGAGGCTTGACACCACCTCCAGAGCTTATGGAATGGAAATAAGTGCGGAGAAGACCAAAATGATGACCAACAACACCAATGGCATCAACACGGACATCAAAGTACAAGGCCAATCCCTCAACACAGTGCACAGCTTCAAATATTTAGGAGCCATTGTGTCAGACAATGGGTCTCGACAGGAAGTCCTCTCCAGGATCGCACAAACAACTGCTGCCCTGACAAGGTTGAAGCCCATTTGGAAAGACAGAACCATCAGTCTACATTCCAAAGTAAGACTGCTGCGCTCTCTGGTCATCTCCATCTTCCTATATGCTTGCGAAGCATGGACCCTCACAGCAGATCTCCAACGAAGAATACAAAGCATGGAGATGAGGTGCTACAGAAGACTTCTGTGCATTTCCTATACCCAACACATCACCAACGTTGAAGTCTGACAGACCATCACACAAGCCATTGGACAACACGATGACCTGCTCACAGTGGTGAAGAAACGGAAACTCCGATGGTATGGCCACGTCACCAGATCATCAGGCCTTGCAAAGACCATTCTGCAAGGCACAGTGCAAGGAGGTAGAAGAAGGGGGAGACCGAAAAAGAGGTGGGAGGACAACATTCGAGAATAGTTTGACACTGAGCGAAGCCATGAGGGCTGCTGAGGACAGAGAAAGATGGAGTATGCTGGTTAAGCGATCATCTGTGGTGCCCCTACGACCTTCGGGTTATGGGACAGGATAGGATAGGATAGGATAGTAGTATTAGTAGTAGTCGTAGTAGTAGTAGTAGTAGTAGTAGTAGTAGTAGTAGTAGTAGTAGTAGTAGTAGTAGTAGTAGTAGTAGGCCTGCTGTACAGAATAAATAAAATGTCCACAAACTGTAATAGCCTCATTCCGCGCGCTTCTATTAAAAATCAAATTGAGGTTTCAGCATGTTTTCCCATATAGACCAAAAAATTGATGGTATTTCTAGGAAGAGTTGGTAGCTTAGTTAATAAAACCATTTGCCTACCGTGCAGAGCGACCGAAGTTCAAATCTCACCCGGCCCCTTTTTATTTTTTTTTTTAGTACACTAAAATATGGATATTTTTCTTTTTAATTTAGGCTTTTTACCTTTAATTTATTATTATTATTATTATTATTATTATTATTATTATTATTATTATTATTATTATTATTATTATATCTTATATCAAATTTTCTTTTAAAACCTTGGTGTTTTTTATGATTTCTATTTGTATTATTCTATATTCAATATTATTATTATTATTATTATTATTATTATTATTATTATTATTATTATTACTTATAAACTAATAATAATTATTATTATTATTCTTATAATAACAATTATACTATCTTATATCAAATTTTATTTTAAAACCTTGGTGTTTTTTCTGATTTCTATTTGTATTATTCTATATTCATTATTATTATTATTATTATTATTATTATTATTATTATTATTATTATTATTATTATTATTATTATTTTTATTATTACTACTACTACTACCAAGGATCGGGATGGGGTGGTACGTGTAGTTAAAAGGGGGCTACGGGTAGGTTTAAAGGGGCATGGGTAGGCATAACGGGGATACGGGTATATATAAGGGGGTATGGTGATGGTCGATTCCTTTCATCCATACCTGCGAAACGATCAACGGGAAAGTATCAAGGAGGGTACAGTTAGGAACCAAGGGGGTATGGAAGGAATCAAGGGGGTATGGGGAGGTATCAAGTGGGTTCGGGGAGGTATCAAGGGGGTATGATGAGGCATCATGGGGGGGGGGACGGGGAGATATCAGGGGGGGGGGGGGTATGGTGAGGTATCAAGGGGGATATGGGGAGGTATCATCGTCCAAATGAAACTCGCAGACAAAAGTTATCTCTGTCTACATTTTAAACAGCATCATGTGTACCCTGTCCAAAGTCATAGAAAAAATTGTTCTCAAACAACTGTTTGCCTACCTATATGATAACGCTTTACTTTGCCCCAACCAGTCTGCCTACCGACCATTCCACAGCACTGAGACAGCCCTCCTAAAGGTAACCAATGATCTGTTGCTCGCCTTAGATAATGGCAACGTCTCCGTTCTCACCTTATTAGACCTCTCAGCCGCCTTTGACACAGTCGACCATCACATTCTCTTTAACACTCTTCAACACTATTTTGGAATCTCTGGCTCGGTCCTGGCTTGGTTCCACTCATATCTTTCTGACAGATCACAAGCAGTCACTGTCGATGGCTGTTTCTCCAGCACAGCAGACTTGGTGTGCGGCGTGCCTCAGGGTTCCGTTTTAGGGCCGGTGTTATTCACTCTGTACACCAAGCCACTGCTTCTCCTGCTTAGAAAGCATGCTGTTGAGAGTCAGTCATTTGCAGACGACACACAACTGTATAAATCCACCGCCCCCTCTCTCAGTAATTCCACTGTTCAGACCTTGGAGAACTGCATCACAGACATTAAATCATGGATGACACTCAACAAGCTTAAGCTTAATGACAATAAAACCGAAGCCCTCCTCATTCACAAGCACAACACCTCCTCCTCACTCTCGCCTCTCCCAACATCGCTTACAGTAGGGACAACAAACACTCAGTTCTCATCCTCTGCAAGAAATCTCGGCTACATTCTATCCGATGACCTGTCCCTCAACAACCACATCTCCAACGTCTGTCGCTCTGCATACACGGCCATACGCCAAATCAGCTCCTTTCGCCACTATCTTACAGTCCCGGCCACCAAAACCCTAGTCTGCGCTCTCGTCCTCTCTCGTCTTGACTATTGCAACTCTCTCCTTGTTGGCTCCCCGAAACACATCATTGACAAACTACAAAAGGTTCAGAACTCAGCAGCTAGACTAGTATTCCGAGCAAAGAAACGTGATCACATCACACCTCTACTACATTCCCTTCACTGGCTTCCTGTGCAAGCACGCATAGAGTACAAACTCTCTGTTCTCTGTCACAACTTCTTCACAGATTCTTGTCCTTCCTACCTTGCTGATCTACTGTCTGTCTACGCCCCTTCACGCACTTTAAGATCATCTGCTGACACTCGCACACTCAAGGTTCCCGTCACCCGCACTAAGACATACGGCCAACGTGCATTCGCTTACTCCGCACCTAAGCAGTGGAATTCCCTTCCCTCCCATATCCGCAACATACAATCAACACAAGCATTCAAAAAGGCCCTCAAAACCCACCTCTTTAAACTGCATTATTCAGACTGATTTGTGTCCTGCTGCCATTCTCTCATCTCTTGTCTATGTCTGATCCGTAAGTGTATACACGGCTGTAAATATTTATACTGTTTTCCTTCCTGGGCCTAACCGGGCATATAAATAGCTGTGAATAGGTTTTTGCTATTCTACTTTCTGTTTTTTTTTGTCATTTGTGTACATAGTTGTAAATAGTATATTTTTGTCTTTTTTGTAATTTATGTACATAACTGTAAATAGTCTGTACCTTTACTGTCCCGTCTTTTGGTGTATTGTAGCAAAAGTGATGTTTCATCGAGTGCATGTATTTATATGTTATGACTATGTAAAGCGTGGTGAGTCTGGTCATAGGCTGGAGTACCCGCTATATAAAAATCCGTTATTATTATTATTATTACCCTGGCTTGCCAGGGTACAAAAACCACTAGTGTATGATAAATATGGTAGAGGGGTGATGAATATGAGAGAGAGGATGAATCAAGATTTTGATTAGGAATGGAATTATAATGCATTTGTATAATAATCATCGTTCATGCGAAGGTATATAAATTATAGAAGAATTGTGAATTTTGTGTATTGCATAAAGTCAAGATGGCGGATGGCGGAAGGAGATATTTCCCTTGTTATGTTTACATTGCATCTGGATAGCCCAGTAAGATGAATTATTATATTGACCAGATTGGGCCTGTTTGCCTGCTTGGCCGTTTGCCTTAGTGTTGTTGCTGTTGCTCCCATGCTGGTGTACGTGCGTTGGTTCAACAATGTTCTGAACCGGTCCGAGCAGCTGAGATGTGGCGTGACCTTGACCGCCTTGGTGCTGCATGACCCCTACCACACTGATGCCGCACTGCGGTACTCAGGGCCGCGCAAACTCACCAACATACAACATTACACGCACATAAACCCATACTAAACACTCAGTGAATTTTAATACATTAATTTCACAGGATTCGTGGAAGGTTGTGATCAAGTCTTATTCTTCTATAGACTGTGACAGTTTTGAAAACAGTGTGGTGATTTTCTGGAACTCATTGTGGAAAAGCAAAAACACCATGTGTTGCTGATTCCAGATGATAATAGTTAAGCTTAGTAATGAATAACGAACAATTGTGCTGGTTTATGTAAAGGGTTTTGATATTAATTAAATATATTTCTCGCTGATCATATTTAAGGGGTTACAGATTAGTCAAGGAAGGTAACTGATTGTTAATTGTTGGGGTTGTGGGGACCGGTTAAGGTAGGGTTTGATTCCCATAGTCCTGTGTATATGTGTTGAATAAAAGAGTGTAACTGTTTATCTGGTATTTAGTGTTAGTATTTTAGTTTGAGTTTGAATCCCTTCACTCACTGTTTGAGCTGAAGTCACTGAGCCCATTCGGGTAACGTGACAGAGAGAAAGAGAGAGAGAGTGAGAGAGAGTGAGAGAGAGTGAGAGAGTGAGAAAGAAAGAGAGAGGAGGGAGACAGAGCTAGTGAGAGAGAGAGAGGGTCAGGGAGGGAGAGGAAAAGATAGAGATGAAGAGTGGAGGATGGCAGACCTACTCAGGCAGAAAATAAAGAATGCACATAGATGAAGAGTGGAGAGTGACAGACCTACTCAGGCAGAAAATGAAGAATGCACATAGATGAAGAGTGGAGAGTGACAGACCTACTCAGGCAGAAAATGAAGAATACATAGAGATGAAGAGTGGAGGATGGCAGACCTACTCAGGCAGAAAATGAAGAATGCACATAGATGAAGAGTGGAGAGTGACAGACCTACTCAGGCAGAAAATAAAGAATACACAGAGATGAAGAGTGGAGAGTGACAGACCTACTCAGGCAGAAAATAAAGAATGCACATAGATGAAGAGTGGAGAGTGACAGACCTACTCAAGCAGAAAATGAAGAATGCACATAGATGAAGAGTGGAGAGTGACAGACCTACTCAGGCAGAAAATGAAGAATGCACATAGATGAAGAGTGGAGAGTGACAGACCTACTCAAGCAGAAAATGAAGAATGCACATAGATGAAGAGTGGAGAGTGACAGACCTACTCAGGCAGAAAATGAAGAATGCACATAGATGAAGAATGGAGGATGGCAGACCTACTCAGGCAGAAAATGAAGAATACACAGAGATGAAGAGTGGAAAGTGACAGACCTACTCAGGCAGAAAAGAAAGAATACACAGAGATGAAGAATGGAGGATGGCAGACCTACTCAGGCAGAAAATGAAGAATACACAGAGATGAAGAGTGGAGAGTGACAGACCTACTCAGGCAGAAAATGAAGAATACACAGAGATGAAGAATGGAGGATGGCAGACCTACTCAGGCAGAAAATGAAGAATGCACAGAGATGAAGAGTGGAGAGTGACAGACCTACTCAGGCAGAAAATGAAGAATACACAGAGATGAAGAGTGGAGAGTGACAGACCTACTCAGGCAGAAAATGAAGCATGCACAGAGATGAAGAATGGAGGATGGCAGAAATCTCAGGCAGAAAATGAAGAATGCACAAATCAAAAAATACATGAAAAAAAAAGACAGACAAAATGAAAAAGGGATGAAGTTAAAACAGCACAAAAAAAAGAAACAGAAAAAGTAGTAAGCTGTGTCTGACCTGTCCCTCTCAATGTCTGCTTTGATGCGTTCTCTGGCTTTGCGTTCCTCTTCCTTGTCTTTCTTCAACTGGTCTCTCACTTCTTTGACCTCTCGCTCCTCTTGGAACTGTTTAAGTTTTTGTACACCATGACCCAGCCTTCGTCTCTCGATCTCCTGCTGTCGCTCTTTCTGTTACAGGCGTTGGACCATTTTAATGTAAGGTTAATGTTAAGGTAGGTATTACCAAAAGAGGACTGTTTTGATTATGTTATACTTTTAGTCTACATTACTGAATTCTAACTGCCCACATCATTGATATTTCTAGTCCACTATCCCAACATATTTCTACATATCTAGAGGTGTTTCAGTTATAGGTAGTTAGTCTTACAGTCACTGCCACCAAAACCCTAGTCTGCGCTCTCGTCCTTTCTCGTCCTTTCTCGTCTTGACTATTGCAACTCTCTCCTCGCTGGCTCACCAAAACACATCATTGACAAACTACAAAAGGTTCAGAACTCAGCAGCTAGACTAGTATTCCAAGCAAAGAAATGCGATCACATCACACCTCTACTACATTCCCTTCACTGGCTTCCTGTGCAAGCAAACATAGAGTACAAACTCTGTTCTCTGTCACAACTTCTTCACAGATTCTTGTCCTTCCTACCTTGCTGATCTACTGTCTGTCTACTCCCCTTCACACACTTTAAGATCTGCTGACACTCGCACACTCAAGGTTCCCGTCACCCGCACTAAGACATATGGCCAACGTGCATTCGCTTACTCCGCACCCAAGCAGTGGAATTCCCTTCCCACCCATATTTGCAACATACAATCAACACAAGCATTCAAAAAAGCCCTCAAAACCCACCTCTTCAAACTGCATTATTCAGATTGATTTGTGTCCCGCTGCCATTCTCTCCTCTTTTGTCTCTGTCTTATCCGTAAGTGTATTACACGGCTGTAAATATTTATACTGTTTTTCTTCCTGGGTCTAACCGGGCATATAAATAGCTGTGAATAGGTTTTTGCTATTCTATTTCTGTCTTTTTTGTCATTTGTGTACATAGTTGTAAATAGTTTTTACCTTTACTGTTCCATCTTTTGGTGTATTGTAGCAAAAGCGATGTTTGATCGAGTGCATGTATTTTTACGTAATGACTATGTAAAGCGTGGTGAGTCTGGTCATAGGCTGGAGTACCCGCTATATAAAAAATCCGTTATTATTATTATTACTTAATTTTCATTTAAAAAAGATATGGGTCTCAATGAACAAACGGTGAGTGTTGGCAACTGTGCATGGACAGTTAATTTCCCTTCACTGATATAAACTTCAAATAAAAAATTGGGATTAAAGTTCAGGACCTGGTGAAGACAAATATACAAATGATAGCTCAAATAAACTGCAATGTATCTCAACAAATACACTGAAAAAGGTAGGTTAGTGGCATTGTCACTGACAGAAAAAGTTTGGTCATCAATCTATCATGTATGGAAAGCACAGTTGTCCGCAAATGGGGATACCTACCCTACAGCTGGGAGGGTCGTTCACTGGTCCATAGACCTAGAATGAGTAGCCTATGGTACAATTTATGTTATTGGGTGACACTGGTTAGGTCACTCAGTGATCCATAAACCTGGTACCAGTAGCCTATAGTACAAGTTATGTTATTGGGTGACACTGGTTAGGTCACTCAGTGATCCATAAACCTGGTACCAGTAGCCTATGGTACAAGTTATGTTATTGGGTGACACTGGTTAGGTCACTCAGTGGTCCATTGATACCAGTAGCCTATAGTACAAGTTATGTTATTTGGTGACACTTATTAGCTGGGAAGATCGTTCAGTGGTCAATAGACTTGGAACCAGTAGCCTATGGTAAAAGTTTTTATTGGATGACACTGGTTAGCTGGGAAGGTCACTCGTTGGTCCATTAACTACCAGCAGCTGTGGTACAATTTATGTTATTGTGTGACATTAGTAAGCTCCAGACTTTAGTGAATGATGGTATGAATGCTTATGTTATTGTGACCAGTGCCTTTAGCCTTGGCAGAATAATGTGATATGGATATGAACAGCACCTTTTTAAAACATTAAAAGATGCACAATATATCTAGCGTCTCAGTGTATACATTATCATTTATAAACCAATTGTTAGACTAAAGATGTACACATTCTGAGAAGCAACCCATGGAGGACAAACGACGGTTTGTGATTTGTTTTGGATTGGAAGATTTAAACAAAATTATACTTGCCTCTTTTTCCTCCTCTGCCTTCTGTAATCTCTTTCTTTCCAACAACTCTTTTGCCCTGAAATAGAAGGAGTAAAATGAATATTCTTCATCCACTGAGAAATACTTAATCCTCCCATCACAGCCTGGGTAGTGCTGACAGACTGGATTGTTAACTAACGTGTACTGTAATGGACAAGCCTTGGATACATTTGGTACCAAGCTTTAGTCTAGTTTAGTTTTGGTTACCAGTATTTAATGTTCTTACATGTCAAGGATATTCATGTGTATATGTGGGTGTGCATACTCAGAAAGTGTTGGTATGCGTCTGAAGTAGACCTTTTTTGGTTAGGATATAAATGTTCGTATTATTATTATTTTGACATCTTGAGTGAAAGTCACCTGACAGTAAAAAGGTCTGTCAGACATGCACACACATACATATGTATTTGTATATACATATATATTTATCTCTTTCTCTACTCGAACACACACACCCACACACACATACTTGCACAGACACCGTTATTTGGACTTTCCTCAAACGCCACATACGTTGTGTGGACAATGGGTCGTGCTACGACCCCTTTTTAAGTACTTTTAAGTGTTCTAACCCTAACCCTAGCCCTAACCCTAACGGATCATTAAATGGACGTCCAAACAAGCAGGTCTGTCCAAAGAACGTATGTAGATGTGCACTAGTTTGTCCAAATAACGCCGTGTAAACATGCGCACAGTTTTAGAATCACACACACATGTATATATATACAAACACTAACCCCCATGGATCCGCACACCCACACATGCACAAACACACCCAAAGTGACATGTACACACACACATCCACACATGCACAAACACATCTACAGTGATGTGTACACATACATCTACAAACACATCTACAGTGAAATGTACACATACCTCCACAAACACATCTACAGTGATGTGTACACATACATCCACACATGCACAAACACATTTACAGGGATGTGTAAACACACATCCACACATGAACAAACACACCCCCAGTGATGTGTACACACACACACATTACATTACATAATTATTGCTTTAGGTCCAGCGGACTCTTCCGAGCCAAATCAGGTCCGGACAACCCCCAATCCGCATAAAAGATCTGCTGAAACAACCCTAGTGGGAAAACGGAATGCCCTCCACCAGCCAGTCACTTTACAATAAAGACATCCCACGCAGGGGACAGCTGAGGCTTCACCCCAACTTATCAAACCCCCGTTTACAAAAACAAAATAGAATACAAACATCATTATAAATTATCAACAAAACACATACATATAAAATGCCTACATTGCTAAATAATAACATCATAGGAAGCCATAGTGACCACCTGGCAGAAAGTGTCCAATATTCCCAAGCTGATCCAACAGACCTCATACACAAACAAGGAGTCTTGTCCCGGAAGAGTTTTCAAGAAAAAAGGTAGGAGACTGGTTTAGCGAAGAAGACGATAGTATAGCAGATTGATAGAACAGAGCAGGAATAAGAAAGAGCAAATGAGAAAGACAGAGACAGTGGGAATTTAAAGCACTAAATTTCCAGAAAGTGGGGATACTATTTATACTGAAACCCCTGGCACCCCAACGGGGGTGTACACACACATCAACAAATCCCCAGTGACATGTACACACACACATCCACACATGAACTAACACATCCCCAGTGACATGTACACATACGTCCACAAACACATCTACAGTGATGTGTACACATACATCCACACACCAACAAACACATCCCTGGTGAAGTGTACACCCACAATCCACACATGAACAAAAACATCCTCAGTGACATGTACACACACATCCACACATGAACAAACACCTTCCAATGATGTGTAAACATACATACAGTACTCCTCGCTTAAGGTGACCCCCCACGGGACAAAATTTTTGTTTGATCTTATCCGAGGGGCACCATAAACAGTCCTCTGATAAGATCAACTACCAGTAAAAAACTTGATCTTATACGAGGTGCTAAATGTTTTTGTCGTGTGACAGTGTGTGTGTGTGTGTGTGTGTGTGTGTGTGTGTGTGCGCGTGTGTGTGTACATGTGTGCACGTTGGTGTGCGCGTATGCATGTATGCATTACTGTATATCTATTTTTTGTGCATGTGTATGATGCATAAGCACACACTCAAACACTCAAACGAACGGATGCAAGAATGCATACACATACACACTCTCACACACACACAAACACACAGACGCGCACGCACGCAAATGAGAATAAAAAATAAAAAGTATGCACCAAGACAGTTACTGGGTGTATTTGCAGAAAACCTTACACAAGTTTAACGAATTGTTCATTGTGTCTACGCCACGGCACATGCTTTATCGCTAGTGAATGAAGTCAATTCAGGGTAAGGTCCACTGTGGCAATACGTCCCGCTAGTCTACATTCCAAAGTAAGACTGCTGCGCTCCCTTGTCATCTCCATCTTCCTATATGCTTGCGAAGCATGGACCCTCACAGCAGATCTCCAACGAAGAATACAAAGCATGGAGATGAGGTGCTACAGAAGACTTCTGGGCATTTCCTATACCCAACACATCACCAACAACGAAGTCCGACAGACCATCACACAAGCCATTGGACAACACGATGACCTGCCCACAGTGGTGAAGAAACGGAAACTCCGATGGTATGGCCACGTCACCAGATCATCAGGCCTTGCAAAGACTATTCTGCAAGGCACAGTGCAAGGAGGTAGAAGAAGAGGGAGACCGAAAAAGAGGTGGGAGGACAACATTCGAGAATGGACTGGTTTGACACTGAGTGAAGCCATCAGGGCTGCTGAGGACAGAGAAAGATGGAGTATGCTGGTTAAACGATCATCTGTGGTGCCCCTACGACCTTCGGGTTACGGGACAGGATAGGAGGATAGGATAGGAGGGGACACGGCAGATCACAGTTACACCTGTCTACACCGCCCATGGGTCGCACTCTGTCAAAGTGGTTCCCGTGTGTACAGACTTTAAGACTGTGCAGTCAGACATTCAAACTTGCATCCATGATGTTCTTTCCTGGATGGATAGCAATAAGCTTAAATTGAACACTGAAAAAACTGAAATCATGCCAGTAGGCAAAGCCTCGTGTCTCAGGCAGGTCGGCAGCGACTCCCTAGTTGTAAATGGCAGCAGCATTCCGTACCAAGACTCCGTGCGCTATCTTGGAGTCAAAATTGACCAAACCTTGTCAATGCAAGATCAAATTGGTACTATTTGTCGTGCTACTTTTCTCGAGATGAGGCGCATTGCCTCTATTCGACCGTTTTTAACCGAGTCAGCGTGTGCAGCTCTTGTCAATGCTTTTGTGACATCGCGGCTTGACTTCTGCAATTCTGTTCTGGTGGGTCTTCCAACTGAACAAATAAATCGCCTTCAACGCGTACAAAACAACGCAGCGCGTCTTATTTTGAAACGGAAGAAAAGGGATCACACCACTCCCTTACTATGCAAGCTTCACTGGCTGCCGGTGAAGTTTCGCATTCAATTCAAGGTCTGCATTTTGGCATTTCGGTTCTTTGAAGGCACACTACCATCCTACCTAGCCAATGCACTTGTAGCCTATAAACCAACTCGGGCACTACGTTCTTCGTCTGAACGTCTTTTAACAGCGCCACTCCGAAATATGAAAACTTTCGGAGAACGTGCATTTTCTTTTGCTGCGCCTACTCTCTGGAATTCGCTGCCGGCAAACATGAGAGGCGTATCTGACTTGGCAACATTCAAATCGCAACTGAAAACGTATTTGTTCAAGCTTGCGTTCAAATAATTATTATTATTATTTTTGTTTTTATTTCATTGTAATATTATGCCATATGTGTTGTAATGACAGGATGTACAATGGATGAATGCGAGTGGGTGCGCAATGAGTCACAATGTGAGATTTGCGCGATATAAGTACCATTCATTATTATTATTATTATTATGTATTGCAGAGTGTCGCAAAATGCGGATGCTGGCTGGACGTGACAGGTGTTCTGGGATGGAATTCCATCTCAAAACAGGAAGTGACCTCATAAATGAGTCATCTGTGACATCAATTTCTCTTAAGCAGTAGTCTCCTCCATTTGGGAACCAAAACGGGGTTGACGTTATCCGAGGGTTTCCCTTATGCGAGGTGACGCTAAGCGAGGAATTCTAAATGGTACAAAGAAGGTGTTTGGCCGGGACCAACAACCTGATTGATCTTATCCGCCTTGTGACCTTAAACGGTAGTGACGTTAAAAGAGGAGTACTGTACACACATGAACAAACACCCCCCCCCCTCCCAGCGATGTGTACACGTACATTTACACATGAACAAACACATCCCCATAGACAAGTACACATACATCCACACATGATCAAATACACCCCCCCAGTGACATGTACACACCCAGTGACATGTACACACCCAGTGACATGTACACACCCAGTGACTCACACCCAGTGACATGTACACACCCAGTGACGTGTACACACCCAGTGACATGTACACACCCAGTGACTCACACCCAGTGACTCACACACAGCTACCTGTCCACTTTGTCCTGGATGTCAGACTGAGACATTTCACATTGGGCTCTATCTTCATCCTGTGCACCTGCAGTGCTGTCCTTGTCAACCGTACTGCTAGAGCTGAGCTCGGCGGGCTGATCAACCCCTGAAGAGGCCGAGGCAGTCACTGCCGTCTGTGACTGAGTAGGCTTGCCTGATGATGCTTCTGTTAATTTGTTTTTCTACAATTAAAAAAAAAAAGCGTGTCTTATAGAAACCATTTGTAAAAGGCATAGAAAAACATATTTATAGTTATTAGAAGTTATTTAGTGTAATGTCCAGAAACAAAAGTGTGTAATAATTAAAAATAATGACTATGCATAACACATCTGCTTTCTCCATACCACCCTCAACTAAATTAAATAAATCCTGATCGTTCCAAACATAAAAGTTGTTTTGAGCACTGTGCTAGAACTATGATATAGCTTCACTGAGTGTGTGTTATATATATACAGAACTATGATATTACTTCATTGAGTGTGTGTTATGTACAGAGCTATGATATTGCTTCACCGAGTGTGTGTTATGTACAGAACTATGATATTGCTTCACTGAGTGTGTGTTATGTACAGAACTATGATATAGCTTCATTGAGTGTGTGTTATGTACAGAACTATGCTATTGCTTCACTGTGTGTTTTGTACAGAACTATGCTATTGCTTCACTGAGTGTGTGTTATGTACAGAACTATGATATTGCTTCACTAAGTGTGTGTTATGTACAGAACTATGCTATTGCTTCACTGAGTGTGTGTTATGTACAGAACTATGATATAGCTTCATTGAGTGTGTGTTATGTACAGAACTATGATATTGCTTCACTGAGTGTGTGTTATGTACAGAACTATGATATTGCTTCACTAAGTGTGTGTTATGTACAGAACTATGCTATTGCTTCACTGAGTGTGTGTTATGTACAGAACTATGATATTGCTTCACTGAGTGTGTGTTATGTACAGAACTATGATATTGCTTCACTGAGTGTGTGTTATGTACAGAACTATGATATTGCTTCACGGAGTGTGTGTTATGTACAGAACTATGATATTGCTTCACCGAGTGTGTGTTATGTACAAAACTATTATATTGCTTCACTGAGTGTCAGGTAGACTTCAAGAAGGCGTTTGATCGAGTCTGGCATGCAGCTCTGTGGGCAACCATGAGAGTGTACAACATCAGCCCTAAACTTATTGAAGTCATCAAAAGCCTGTATGACAAGGCTACCAGTGCAGTCCTCCATAACAGCGCCATCAGAAACTGGTTCAAAACAACAATCGGTGTGCGTCAAGGATGCCTACTCTCTCCAACACTCAACATCTTCCTAGAGCGCATCATGTCAGATCCCCTTGCAGATCACGAAGGCACAGTAAGCATAGGGGGTAGAGCAATCTCCAACCTTTGTTTTGCAAATGACATTGATGGATTGGCTGAAGAGAAACAAGAATTTGAACATCTGGTACAGAGGCTTGATACCACCTCCAGAGCCTATGGAATGGAAATAAGTGCAGAGAAGATCAAAATGATTACCAATAACACCAATGGCATCAACACGGACATCAAAGTCCAAGGCCAATCCCTCAACAGAGTGCATAGCTTCAAATATTTAGGACCCATTATATCACACAATGTGTCCCGACAGGAAGTCCTCTCCAGGATCGCACAAACAACTGCTTCCCTGGCAAGGTTGAAGCCCATTTGGAAAGACAAGACCATCAGTCTACATTCCAAGGTAAGGCTGCTGCGCTCCCTTGTCATCTCCATCTTCCTATAAGCTTGCGAAACATGGACCCTCACAGCAGATCTACAACGAAGAATACAAAGCATGGAGATGAGGTGCTACAGAATACTTCTGGGCATTTCCTATACCCAGCACATCAGCAACGACAAATTCCGACAGATCGTCACACAAGCCATTGGACAACATGATGACCTGCTCACAGTGGGGAAGAAACGGAAACTCCGATGGTATGGCCACGTCACCAGATCATCAGGCCTTGCAAAGACAATCCTGCATGGCACAATGCAAGGAGGTAGAAGAAGGGGGAGACCAAAAAAGAGGTGGGAGGACAACATTTGAGAATGGAGTGTCTTGAAATTGAGCGAAGCCATCAGGGTTTGCTGAGGACAAAGAAAGATGGAGTACGCTGATTAAGCGATCATCTGTGGTGCCCCAACGACCTCAGAGTTACGGGATAGGATGGATAGGATAGGTGTGTGAGGTTATGTCTAGAGCTATGCATGATACTGCTTCACTTAGTGTGGCGTTATGTATAGAACTATGATACTTCTTCACTGAGTATGGCCTTATGTATAGAACTATGATAGTACTTCACTGAATGTGGTGTTGTGTATAGAACTATGATAGTATTTCATTGAATGTGGTGTTATGTATAGAACTATGATATTACTTCACTCAATGTGGTGTTATGTATAGAACTATGATAGTACTTCACTCAATGTGGTGTTATGTATAGAACTATTATACTGCTTCATTGAGTTTGGCGTTATGTATAAAATTAAAACTATTATAGTACTTCACTGAATGTGGGGTTATGTATAGAACTATGATAGTATTTCACTGAATGTGGGGTTATATATAGAACTATACTACTCAAAATAATTGAAGGGCCACTCTCATATTTCATTTAGTTTAAATATTTTTTGTTGCTATCAATAATATCGCTTATATTGCTGATTTCAAAACTTATCCTGTACAGTAACATTCAAGACAATCTTATTTTGACTGATTGATTGATTGATTGATTTATTGTTGCTTTAGGTCCAGCGGACTCTTCCGAGCCAAATCAGGACCGGACAACCCCCGATCCGCATAAAAGATCTGCTGAAACAACCCCAGTGGGAAAATTGAATGCCCTCCACCGGCCAGTCACTTTACAATAAAGACATCCCACGCGGGGGACGGCTGAGGGTTGACCTCAACTACGCGAACCCCCGGTTACAAAAACAAAATAGAATACAAACATCATTATAAATCATCAACAAAACACATACATATAAAATGCCTATAGTGCTAAATAGTACAATCATAGGAAGCCCTAGTGACCACCCGGCAGAAAGCGTCCAACACTCCCAAGCTGATCCAACAGACCTCATACACAAATCTTATTTTGACAAGTAATCACATGTGTGAGTTTTGAACTTTTTGCACTGAGTTGAAAAACATACCCAATTTTTACAACAACAAAAAATGACCCTAATTTACTGTTGTCTTGCTAATAAAGCAAAATTTTCAACATTAAAAAGTGATTTGCATGCGAAAGGCTTGCATTTTGTGAGTTTAGTTCAACAATCGGCGCTTTTTTCTGGGTATAAATGGCAGCGCTTTTGCTGCTTTTCTAACCATGCATCTGATTTAAAGAGAGACCAATACGTCGAAGTGGCCCTTGTATTATTTTGAGTAGTGTATGATAGTGCTTCACTGAATGTGGGGTTATATCTAGAACTATGATAGTACTTCACTGAATGTGGTGTTATGTATAGAACTATGATAGTACTTCACCGAGTTTGGTGTTATGTATAGAACTATAATAGTACTTCACTGAATGAGGGGGAATATAATTATAGAACTATGATACTGCTTCACTCAGTGTGGGATTATGTATAGACTTTGATACTGCTTCATTGAGTGTGGGGTTATGTAGAGAACTATGATAGTACTTGACACAGTGTGAGGGTTATGTATGTACTTAAAGTCAGTCTTGGACTCCCCACACAACTGAGAACAATCCTGGGCAATCTGGGAAGACAGACAAAGGACCTAATTGCTTGCTGGGTGTATTTAGGTGTAGCTGGCACTCACCTCTTTAGAACATGAGCGTCAGGATCTTTAAAATCCATCTGACAGTATACAGGCATGCACAGACTAGACATCATTTTATACTCTCATCCAAAGGAGTATTTCAGGTTATAGTGGGTGAGATTAGGTAGGAAACCAAGAGAATAGAGAGGCCTATGTCACAAACATATACATACACAGGCACACGGATGTAGTTCTAGAGGTGAAGATGAAGGTCGAAACTAAATCTACGGACGAAGAAATCAGAAAACGATGAATCACGGAATAAAAACTCAACTTTTATTAAAACTAAACTGATAAATTACTAGCTGAACTAAAGGCACACGTGCTGCTCAAAAAGAACTAAAACTAACACGTAGATTAGACTGAAGACTAAAACAAATATGAAGAACTGAAAGGATGGCGATGGCGGCTTGACCAAGTACAAACCAACGACAAAGACTTGACGTAATCCATAAAGGAAACACACACACGGTGACGTCAATAACATGCAATGACGCATGAATGAAACAAATGACGAAAGATCCCAGACGGAAAACAAGGTGGAATGTCTAATCGAAACATACAAAAATCAAACCAAAGGAGGAATGAAGGTCTACACAGCAGCTGTATCTGCTGACAGCCTACTCATAGTTGTTGTGGTGATGTTGCATGATGACTGCCATGGTTTTTACTGAGAAATCCACCCAAAATATACTGACATGGATGGCACAGAGTACCTTTCCAAAATCAAAAGCAGTAACCAACGTTTTAGTTGACCTTAACAAAATGTAAACATTTTGTAAATATTTCTGTAGACATTTCTACAACGTGAAACAATACTAAAAATTCAGATTTATTTCTTCAGTAAAGTACTTAACTGTGAAACAAGGAAACTATACAAATGATAAAGACCATAAATAAAAGGTTTGCATAACACTGTTAAGATCAATACTAGCTATAAGTATTAAGTATCTGCCTTACCTCCAGAACGGCCGTGACTTTCTCAACAAATGCATCAGGTTCCACGTTGGAGCCGATCACTTCCAGTGGGACGCCATTGTTACCGATGAAGTAAACTGAAGGCACCAACACTACCGGATCTGCTTCTTGTCAAGGCCTTTTGTCCTTTCACACAATCAGTCTTCAGTGGTTTTATCCAAAACAATGAGTCAATGAATAAACATTGACGTTTCACCTCCACACCCACCTTTGGTAAAATGGCAGACAGGGATAACTATCCCACAGAAGTGGAGACCTAAAGCAACACTCAACCATCACAGCAATAATACTGCTAAAATGAACAATGAAAAATAGACAATTTTATCTGGCCCAACCCAGGATTTGAAGCTGGAACATGGTGCGGCAAGCAAATGTTGCAGCTACCACTGAATAATGGCGGTGGGTGACGTTGGTAAGGCTCTGGCAACATAAATATGAAATAAATAATCTGATAAAGGATACAAATCTGTGAGAAAAATGTACATGAATCGCTGGAAGCATGTATTTTGATGGCAACAGAGGCTTCTTGCTGGCAAAGGCCGGACACTTTGCTCCACATCTCATCCATCTTTCTTGTGGCTTCATCATCACCTGCATTATGATCGTACCATTTATATAAAAAGTGATTATTGTTGTGCTCACAACACACAAGTAACAACACAGGTGACAAGTCAATGTAACAGGCTGGTTTATTCATTCTGGATAAACACGAGGTCAAGCTCTCAGCTTCCAACAGATACATAGGCTAGGTAAGCATCTACAAACATGGAAAGTACATCATACACAGATGCAGCCTACATTATCCTTCTTGCGCTATGACGTACAACACAATCGCTTGCTTTCTAAATCACTGTCCAATCGCACATCTAAGACACTGCAATTGTCTGTCACACATAAATGGCATGATGTCAAAAGGTGCCTTTGACAGCATACAAAAATGAAAGTGCTATAAAGTACAACTGTTTGGTGTATTTTTATTGCTTAGCATCCCTGACATCTTATTTCATTGGGGTATGTAAGCGCGAGTTATATTCTTACAAGCTATAGACAAGAATGTACAACGTGACATTTGTGACGTGTGACAAAAACAAAAGCAAACATACTTGAATAATTGTCAAGGGTATGCAAAAAAAATGTTCTTTTTGCATTATTTTGTGTTTGTGCAAGCTTCCTAACCTTCTGGTAAACAAAAATTGTTGTTTTGTTTAGTTTTGGTACAAAAAATAATAACCTGTTTTGTGTCACAGTCACAAATGTCACAGACGAAAATTTTCAAATTGCATATAGTAAAGACAAATCCCAGAATGAATTCAATAAGGTCTTTTATTCCACTATGACAACCACACAATTCACAGAGACAATACAAAAAAAGCACAAGATGCTGTCTCATAGACCATGTTAACCATTCTGTGACATTTGTGACTTTAATGTGTGACTAGAATGTTATTTTTGGTCACAGTGTCACAAATGTCACATGCACACCCTTAACACATTCAGGTAACAACAATATCTGTAAACTAATATGTAACAAAGAAACACACACCTTTCTAATGCAAATTCAACAATATGAGATTTGCATCCCAGTAACTTAACATAAGAATGATTAAATGTGACATTTGTTAAATTTTGTCACAAGATGTTAACACTTTTTGTTCAATGTCACAAATGTCACATTTAGAGCTGCAGATGTAGTAAAAAATAAAATACATTACAGTAGACTACACACAAATAATCTGTAACTTTAAGAAATATATTTCTGCACTTTACAGCAACTTTGCTCATCTGCCAAAACAAATAATTATATTTTATGGGACATGTGTTACACCTTTGGTCACACGATAGTCTCAACATTAGGTCACATGTCACAAATGTAATGGTTTAAAAAAACAGAACTATATTAAAAGATATATGAAAGCCCCACAAAACATAAATGTAATGTCAATCATTGTAATTCTGCAAACACCAAGCAGCAAATTCTTTTACCTTGTTAAAAACAACTTCCACTGTTAAATGTGACATTTGTGACATGTCTTGTAACAAATTATTTATACAGAATTAAAACCTGGATAAAATACTAGGTCAAAGATACACCTAACAGTGCTCTTAAACATTCGATTCACAACATGAATCCACACATAAAGGCTACAATAAATGTGGTAAACAGCAATTAAATCAGCAAACCATCTTCCTAAACAAGTAAACAAACTATGTTTAACAGTACTATCATGACTAAAACGAATTTAAGTATTAATTTAAATCATCAAAAAAAATCGAAATTGTTGATTTCTATTTGTTGATTGTTGCTCATCGAGAACATTAACAAGGTTGACCAGCATGGCACGCCTGAAAAATGTAGTGGCAGGCTCCCACGGCAAATCAACATCTCCTGGCCAATAGTACAGGTTTTGTTTGTCCGTGGTCATAAAACTGATCTGAATTTGTCCATTTTTGCAGTCTTTGACCTGCAACAACATTCAGACTACAAAAGTTATCTGCTATGCTACTAATAAACAATTGCAGATTTTAATCACAAGAGTGAATTCTCTCTAAGCCTATATTATCTTCTCATATCACATCCACAGCAAAATGTAAGATGAATGTGATCAGATATGAATGAGTTTTTTTTTTTACATACAAAAGCAATAGCAAAAGAATGTACATTACAAACCTGACACACATAGTCTTGCTTGTCCACTTCCCAGGTATACTTATAAAATAACATGGGTTACTTCAAGACAGCTTAGGTTTTTGTCACATTGGATGGCTGTCATAAATGTCACAGTATAACATACTTACAGTTCAAATTATAGGTAAATGAAACCTTTGATAAGTTAATCTGAAATGAATAACTGCTAGTAAAATGATTAGCCAACAACCACAACCAATAATGCTTGGACAATCAGAACTTCAATCTTTGTGATACTTGTGACATGTGACTAAAATACAGCTGTTCTGTCACAAATTTAACAAACAAAATATTTTTGCTGGAGGCAATGTTTGAATGATATCAGTGCACAATTTCTTGTTTTAATAGTTCCTTTTTAATGTTTAAGTGTCAAATTAAATAAATTCACAAGCTATCCTAGCTAAATTACACATATTTGTGACATTTGTGACAAAAAGTGACATTTGTGACACACGAAACATAAGAAATAAAGTGTGACAAAACAACTTGCACTCACCGTTCTCGGTTCCCTCCATTTTTTGCACATGAAATGGAGTGCTCGCCTTTGAACTACCGAAAATCCGGTTTACAAAAAATGTAGATTGAAATATGGGTGCCGTTTGGTTTTCTTGGTAAGAAGTGAAGTGACATTTGTGACAGTGTGACAAAAATATTTGAGTTGGGCATATTTTATTAACTACTGCAATTAATTTACAATATTGTACTTTTTATTGAAGCTAATAATGAGTACATTTAACACCATCAAAGCTGTTCCAATCCAACTTTTAGACTCGTGGCAGGATTTTTTTTGTGTGTGAGAGGTGCGTGACAAAAATTTGTCACAAATGTCACACGATTTCTGCAGCCAATATTCCCATAATTATGCAGCAGTATGGGGTATAAACTGCAACAAACTTTAGAATAATATGTTTCTTGTTGTTTTCAGTAACATTAGCAGGAATATAACACCTTTATTTGCAAATATTTGATCAAATGTCAAGCACCCCTCTTTGTGTGTCATTTTGCACAGCAATTTCCACCCCAATTTCACAGTATATTATTTTTTTACTACCTAAAATATTGTTTCCATGCGTATGACCAGCTCAGATTCTCAAGTAAAATATGTATGATTAAAAAATCTCTAAATTTCAAACAATAATATGTAATATTAAACTAGTTATGAATGTTTATGCATAGCTAGTATTGCTTTGAGCACCTTTTGACATCACGCCAAATGTGTGTACATGAGGTACAGAAGTCAAATTTGGGGCATGCTTCTCCAACCAGTGTGTCATTTTCACAAACATACTGCTCTTTTTCTTGGTGGTGACCATATAAATGTACATATTTATTAATAATAATAATTTAAAATAATTTATTTTGTATAAATCGCAAAATCAAACACAATGTTTGCTCAAAGCGCTTTTAACATGCATTCGCTTGGACCAATAGCAAAAACACTTCAAACAAGTTGTGTGTGAAGGTCATGGATATCTGCTAAAAAAGGGTGCAAGAACTTCAAAAGAGCTTGCAGTGCTAATAATGAATCAGAAATAATGAAAAATGAGGTTCATTTAGATTGGTACACTTGCTTTAGTGCTAACAAAATTGTCTTCAGCTCCACCTAATAAATAGAGCAAGAATCAGGCAGACGCTGCTGTGAAGGATGGTTAAGGTGTTTTTCAGAGACTGACTCCTGAATTGCCTCGTCTTTCTTTGACCCATCCATGACAAGTTTTTTGTACCCTTTGTACAATGAACATTGCTCTAAATAAAGCTGTTGGTATATATGGCTTCGATAGTGTTATAGGTGGTCAGAACATGGAAATTGGTCATCATTGACAGAACCAATATCAATACCTGCCCCATCAAAAATGAGGGTACATTCTAAGGCTAAAAGGTGGAATTTCACTGGTTATATTGGAGTATTTTAGTTCAAAAGGTGGGTTCAAAACCCAGTCATAAGCCAGGTTTTCTGAATTAGCTTTTCATTTTAAAAAGTACTTCAAAGATGGTTCAAAGGAGAAAGCTCGTCAAAGCTTTGCAAAAACGGTTGACCTAAAACTCCAACTGAATGCCAAGGTTACAATACAAGCAGAATAAAAACACTTGATCTTGTGCCTAGACAAGGTCAGAGAGTCTAGCGACGCCTGCTGCAAACAGTGATGAGTACCAATGGCAACAACTGAACAAGTGCTGGACCCTAACCGGTGCAGAGTTCCCTTACGTGCTCTCACTCTCTCTCTCACACACACTAACTAAATACCAAGTTTCAAAGAAATCTGTCCATTATTTTCAAATACAAGTGAGCAAAATAACTAACTAAATAAAAAGAAAAATATTACTTAACCACGCTGACAACACTCGATATATAGAGATAAGTTTTTAATAATTTTGGCTCAACCCATCTGAACACTTTCATTACATACAAAGTTTAAAGAATTAAAAAAAAAAATTAAATGGTGACGTAATCATGATTATGTCACTCAGTTTGCATAATTTTGGTTTAAAGTGTTAGAAGCAAAGGTAAAGTCTAAGTATATAACAAACTTAAACCAAATCCCTCCAGTAGTTAGGGAGAAAATAGGATTAGAAAAAAACCACCACAATTTATGACGCCGTTACACAATGCCACTCAATAATAATATACCATAGTTTCCTTTAAGGCTCAAGGCATCTGAACTCTGCATGTTGGTTGATGTCATCATGGTGATGTCATACCCATAATTAGTTTTTTTCTAATCCTATTTTCTCCCAAACTACTGGAAGGATTTGGTTCAAGTTTGGTATTTACACTTTACCTTTGCTTCTAACACTTTAAACCAAAATTATGCAAAATAAAAAGTTTACCTGGTAATGAAGTGAGGTAATCATTCTAAAGTAAATGTTAAAAAATTTTTTTTTTTTTTGTTTTGTTTTTTACTGTGTAGAACTAGAAGAGAAACAGAACAAGACTTTGCTGCGTTGAACAAGCAAGGTCAGGGATGGGGGTTTGTGAGGAATCAGATGGTGCAGTTGGGGAGATAGGGGGTGTTGAAGGGATAGAAGTGCGTTATTTCTGGGATTTGAAACCTCCCAGTGTGGATTTCAAAACCACTTCAGCTGGAAGGCATTTCCATTCCCTGATGGTACACCGGGAAAATGACTGTCGGCGTTTTTTTTTATCACATTGAAAATCATTTATTTATACTTATAGTTATCATACAATACATGCATGGGTCGCGATTGTCATTCTGAATGTGCAAAGTTTGAACAGAATGGTAATTTCTGGCCATGAATATTGCTGATGTATTTGCAGTTGGGTAAGGGCCTTTTTTGTTTATTTGTTTATTGAACAAAACTAATGCCGGTACTGCCACTTGTAAGGGAAAATTGATTCAGGCGAAGAATACTGCAGAGAAGAATACATACATGTGACATATAAAACAGCTCACAAAGTAAAAAGCTTTAGAAAAATAACAATTGATTATAAAGCGAAATCAATGTACTATAAACAAAATGAATGTTAAAATAACCACTACACTGACACTCGGTACCACTGTCAACAATGACCTACAAACCTGTGATGTAAACGATAAAAATGGAACCTCTTTCTTTAGCCAGTTGGATAGCTTGGGGAATATTGCCAGAAAACCACTCCATCATGAAAACTGAATACAAATTGTAGGATCTACTTCTGACGAGAAATGTTATATTGCGATGTAAAGTATACGTGTTGAAAACAGACGGAGTCTGCTACACAGGAAGTTAGCTAGTTGTTGCAAACTATGTACAGAACAAACATTTTGGGGATAGTTCATGGTTTGGATTAGACAGCTAAAGACTACTAAGGACCATGGATTTTCTCAATTATTATATATCGGCACTCGATGTCTTGCGCATGTAATGTAATATATATTTCAGATATTATTTGTTATTGTGTTTGTTGTTAAGAGAAGTTTTATTAGCTTTGGCTTGTGACTTTTAAAATGTGGTTGTAAGCATAATGTATTGGCTTTGTGTGTGTGTGTGTGTCGGGGAGGGGGGGAGGAGGTGCGTGCATTTGTGGGTGGGTGTCTGCCTCTTAGTGTGTGTGTGTGTGTGTTGACTTGAAGTTGACGTTGAAAATTGTAATAAAATGGGATAAAGGTTTAAGCATAGGTTAATCTTACAACGTGACCTTTAAATGTGTATGCTTTAACAATAACTATAACGTTAATCATTAAAACTTGCTCCAAAAATTGATACTCAAACTATTCGCACTCACTGTGCCTCACGCTCACATTCACACTCTTAACAAACCACAAGAGAGAGAGAGAGAGAGAGAGAGAGAGAGAGAGAGAGAGAGAGAGAGAGAGAGAGAGAGAGAGAGAAACTTTGAAACTTTTTTGAAACTTTTTTTGAAACTTTTTTTTATTAGGGATAAAGATTTTAGACTAATTAATAAGTCTAATCTTCCAATCTGTCCCTTAACAAATTAATACAGTAAATAACTTTAACATTAACTTGAAAATCATAGAAATCACACACACACACATGCACACACAATCACACCATCCTCATCATTATCTTTAAATAATTGTAGGCAACCACCCCTCACTATCCCCTACCCTTAGAAGAATAATTTTTAAAAGAAATCAAGATAATAATAATAATAATAATAATAATAATAATAATAATAATAATAATAATAATAATAATAATTGCAATTATATGAATAATAACAATTACAATAATAATTAGTAGTACTATTATTACTACTAGCACCACCATCACTACCATTATCATCACTATTATGATAACAAGAATATCTTAATGAAAAAAAATAATAACAATAACAACAACAAGAATAAATAGATAAATAAATAAATAAATATATAATAATTAATATTTTAAAAAAATATATTTACTTGAAAATCTGTTATCATATTAAAATATATCACTTTTATAATTAATTTTCCAGATGCTTATATAGATTATTTTTGAAAGAAAATATTGTGTCGCAATGTTTACACTCCAGAGGGAGAGAGTTCCATACAGCAGCTCCATTAAATGATAGGCTGTTTTTGTATATATCAATGCGAGGGAGGGGTAGTTTATAATTAAAAAGTCTATGCCCATCAACTGGCTTAGTAAAAAAGATATCAAGGTATGCAGGTGTTTCTCCGTGTGTGATTTTGAACATAAGGATAGCTGTATTAAATATAAATTGTTTTTGAAGTGGTAGTATTTGGAGTTCCTTGTATTTCTCAGTAGTTGTAATATCTGTATTTATATTATAAGACTTATAGAGTATCTTGATTGCTCTTTTATGAAGACTGTTTAGCTGTTTAATTTGAACGTCACTTGCATTACACCAAATAGTTGATGCATAATTAAAATGAGACATACAGTGGGCATAGAAAAAAGATTTTAATGCATCAATCGTAACAAAATGTCTAAGTTTATTTAGAAGGAACAGATATTTAGAAATTTTTTTACAAATATGGTTAATGTGTGACCGCCAGCTAAAATCATCATCAATGATTATGCCTAGCACTTTATGTTCACGAACTTGATCAATATTATAGGACCCTAAGTTTAGATTAAGGCAAAAAGATCCATTTTGACGTTTTTGTCTTGTAGTGAGAAGCATACTTTTGCTTTTATTAGGATTTAATTTCATTCTATTGTTGTCACACCAGTTATCAATTTCATTTATGCTTATTTGAAGACTTTGTTCTACCTGTTGTAGATTTTTATTAGAAGTATGGAGGGATGAATCATCAGCAAATAGGTCAAGGTTAACATTTTGTGTGAGAAAAAGGGGCATGTCATTGATAAGTATACAAAATAAAATAGGGCCAAGAATCGATCCTTGACGAACTCCACAAGTGACATCTCCAGAAGACGAAAATGAACCATTAGTATATACTGACTGGTGCCTGTTTGATAAATATGATTTAAAAAATAATACAGATGCAGAGTCTTGAAAATAGTACTTTAGCTTATTAATTAACATATCATGGTTAACTAGGTCAAATGCCTTTTTAAGGTCAAGAAAAACTGCACCTACAATGTCTTGCTTGTTTATAGCACTAAGCCAAACATCACAAAGATGGGAGAGCGCTGTTTGACAAGAGTGTTTAGGTCTGAAGCCAGATTGAAAAGGATGAAAAAGAGCATTATTTTCTAAGTACTTCATAAGGTTAGTATGAATATATCTTTCCAGGGGCTTAGATAGAACAGGCAGAATGGAAATTGGTCGAAAGTTGTCAAGAACTGAAGTATCACTTGTTTTAGGTAAAGGTATTACTTTAGCTTCTTTAAAGATTGAGGGAAACTGATTTTGTTCAATGCATAGATTATAGATGTAGGTTAAAGGTTTAATGATATATGGAAGAGACAATTTTATAATGAATGCATTTAAATTATAGATGTCCAGAGACTTTTTATTTTTCATTTGTAATATTAAAGAAGTTACTTCATGTTCTGTTAACCGAGGTATAATAAATGAGGCAGATTCATGAAGTTTGGTTCTGCAAAACTGGTTGATCCTATCATATATTATATCTGTGTTTGTGCTTGCGATATTAGATGTAATGATAGAGTCAGTCAATGAAAGGAAATATTTATTAAATTCATCAGTAGTGAAAGTATATTGATTTGTTTTTCTTGTTCGAGATTTTTTGCAAAATTCGTTCATTGCTTGCCAAATACAAGTGATATTAGTGGTTTCAGTTGATAATAAAGTTTGGAAATATTTTTTCTTTGCATTTCTTACAAGAGTAAGGACTTTATTACGCGGCTTTTTATACAGATCAAACTGTTTTTGTTTTTTAAGTCTGTCTCGCAAGGACATGGCAGCTTTAATTTCAGAAGTCATCCAAGTGGGTACAGACGCATGTTTTACCCTCTTTCTCCTGAGTGGAGCATGTGCATTGACGACAGAAAGCAACAGTTTCAAAAATATTTCGGCTGTTTCGTTAGGGTTATTACATGCTCGTACTTTCATAAAATCAATCAAACTTAAGTCCTGTAAATATGCGGACTTATCAAAATTCTTAAAGTTTCTATACATAATGTAGGTGTGACCTTTGAACTGTGGCTTTGGAAGCTGGCATGAACATTTGCAAATAATGGCATTGTGATCACTGACAGACACGTCAGACGTGAAAGCAGCAGAAATTATATTATGATTATTACTGTATATATGATCAAGAAGAGTTGACTTTGTTTTAGTTACTCTTGTCGGTTCCTGAATAAACTGAGTTATACCAAGCAAATTTGTTATTGTGTTCCATTGTGATTGAGACTGTAAAAGATTAATGTTAAAGTCTCCTAAAATAATAAAGTTTAAATTGCAAGCATTGACTTTGTCCATCATTTGTAAGAAATTACTGAACCAGTCGCATTTGCTGGCAGGATTTCTGTAGATAAATCCAATAAGAATAGGCATATTTTGATATGGCCTGACCTCCAGCCAGATGCATTCAATACATTTCAGTTCAAGGTCATTTCTCCGTTTGACAAAATTACGGAAATTATTATGAACATAGACACCAATACCAGTATGTCCAGGGAAATTAGCATCTTGTCTTATAAAATAATAATGTGGTATAGAAATTGACTCCGAAGTATGTTTAAAGTCACATAATTTAGTTTCCGTCACGCCGAGTATATGTAGACATCCGTGACGCTGTAAAAGAGAACAAATGTCATGAAGTTTGTTGTAGAGATGGTAGACATTGGCGTGTCCACATAAAATATTAGATTCCATTTTTTTAAACACACTATCTTACAAACTTGTTAATAATTTTATGTTGTACTATTTTATAGTGTAAATAACATATATAAACGCAAAACATGAACATCAGTTATTAGTCATTCAATAGAATCAGTGTCTCTGTCACATACACTAGTTGAATGACAACAATATATATTAGGCTAGCTGAAAACAGTTCCGGTGACACGTGGATGAAAATTATTGATTCGCAGTTAATGAGCCTTGGCAAGGGTATAACAGAAGTGTGTGTTCTTTCCCCACCCACCCACCCCCCACCCCTAAAACCCTCCCCCTATCACCACCACCACCCACATACGCACACAACTGTCACACAGCTACTTAAACAAGTAGGCGTGAAAGGTAATCAAAAAGAGTGTTTTTTTCACTATCACTGAGAGGGGTTGCTCGAGTTTGGGGCATAAGGTCTAGCGGGTTATTTCGTTGATCATGTTGAAAATGTGATTGCCCAATGTGCGCTGGCATGGGTCTCAATACATTACTGTTTGTAGGAAAGAAATGCGACGACCCTTGGTAGGAAACATTGGTATCAAATAAGCTTGGAATGTGCATGTGCCTTCCCTTCACAACTGTAGAATACAAGGGTTGGATCGACCGTTGTCCTGCTCTTGGGGGACTATCTTTTGGGCGTGACATGGCGCTTGCCGATGAAAGGCTGGGGCGCTGATTTCTTCCTTGAGTTGTAGGCCTACGGGCATCCATCTGTTGAGTGCTGCAATGGTTTTGTGGTCCTGAAGGGCTGAAGCTCTGGGGTTGTGCAGGCTTCTTTGCATTAACAGCCCTGGAGTAGCAGCGTTTGATGTGAAGTGCCAAACCACTGCTACCTCTAGTGTTCAGATGAATGTCATCCCTGAACCAGCCTGATTTTACTCTGCCTGCTGTTGTGTGAAACATTAAGTCGTTGTTTACAAGATCAAGGGCTAGCTGCTGGCAAACTTGTTTTAGGGAGGAGTTGGAGCTAATGATGCAGGACCTGATATGTGCATGTCCTTGCCGATGTGGGAGGATTGTGGATAGCATGATACGGGCTTTTGGAAAACAGCGTTGGGCCTCTGCAATGATCTTACGCCATGTCTGATTGCCCAGAAAATGGCCACGCTTACAGTCATTGATCCCAACGTGTAAGACCAGGGTAGTGACGGTAGGATGCGCTGGTGTTCCTCTTAGGCTTTCTAATACGGATGATCTGTCTAGTCCAGAAATCGAGATGACTTGAGACTTCTCTTTGGCCACTGACATCTTGTTTTCATGAAGACCTGCTACCACGAAGTCTCCCAGCACCAGTGTCTCTGTGTCTGATCTGAGACCGAAGATTTGGGGCCAGTCGGAATTTGGTGTAATGGCTTCAGTGTTGGAGTTTAAAGAACATGTGTAGTCAGACACACTCACAACTGGCGATGTCTCAGTGAACGTGCCGTTTCTTTCTAGAGCGGCTGGGCCATCATCAGTGTCAGACGTATTTTCAAGCATAGGGTTAAGTGGAATAGATGGCTTGGTACGAGGTCGTGGAATGGGTTTTGTGACGACCTGTTGTGGAGATCTTGAATGTGATTGCGGGTTTTGTTTTACAACCGCAGGGTTGGGGTTGGAGGGTTTGGAATGCGGCTGCTGGTTGTGTTTTACAGCAACATGGACAGGTTTGGAGGATTTGACAGCTGGGTTTGGAGTGGGTCTGGCTGAAAGCTGTGATGACGAGCAGCCGCTCATGCCAGGTTGGGAAACAGTGTCGTGACGCACTATGTTTTTCACCTGCATTTCCAAATCGCTCAGGTCAATCTTGAAAGAGTATCTCGTTTCACGAAGAGCTGAGCGAAGTGCCGCGATTTCATCACGCAGACTTGCAGTGACCCAGTTAAATTCTTCACGAGTGACGTAATCTTCCTGAGACAAAGACATGGTCACTGCCTGGATCGCAACATTGCAGGAGAGAGGCGTGCCCTGTTGTTTCTCCTCTCCTGCAATATCAACAGTGCCATCAACATTAGCAAACGTGGCAGTGTTGTCACCAGATCTCTCTTCATCCCCCGCGAGAGATAAGTATGAGTTGACAGTAGGCTTATGTAGCGCAGACATTATCATCTCACCATCAGCAAGATCAGTGTCGATGAGTGCAGTGGAAGTAGTTGGAGGATTTGTTGTATCTGCAGTGGGAGAAGTAGATTGTATGTTACCAGTAGTAGAAGGAGCAGTGGGTGCATTTGTAGTTGACCTGACACAGCGAATAACAGGGGTTGTTATCATCAGTGGTGACGATGGGGCAGACATTGGAATGGAGTTTTGTGAGTGTCCCTCATCACCAACACACTGCAGACCTCGGAGACGACTGGAGCGCCGTGTTGGCTGCATGCTCAGTTGCTGTTCTGCTGTCTCAACCACTGAAGGTAGCGGGAGTCTTTGGATCAACTGTTTAGCCTCCTCTTGCTGACCCTCACTAAGGTGACTGTCCAATGTATTAATGAGCGCCACCAGCGACCTCAGTTCTTTGCCGCGCCATTTGTGACAATAGTTGCCTGGTGCCAGCACTGTATTGGTGGTGTAATACACAGTGATGGTGATCACCTTCTTGCGTTCATAGAACACTTTGATGGTTGTTTTGAAAAGGTTTCCGGGCAGATGAAATGGTAAACAGTCAAAGTCAGTGAACTTGTTTGGCAGTTCTAGTGGCCGGAGTGGATTGTTTTCTTCATCAGACCACTGAACACTAAACTTTGGTTTGCTGTTAAAACGACTTTATATCGTTGAAAAAGTACACATCTTGCAATTGGAAGGAGTTTGTTCGGAAGATCAAAAGTGACCTGACGTTCATCGATCTTCACATCTAGGCCAGGTGTCCAACTGAAGGATGATGGATTGAGAAGCGTCATTGTATTGCGCTATTATTAACATCAGTATTATAATATATAGTGCATTCTTTACATTTTAAATAAATAAATAAATAACACACTTTTGAAACACCCATCAAGGTACTGCTGAATTGAAGTCTACATGTCAGAATTGCCGGGGGTTTCAGTATAAATAGTATCCCCACTTTATGGAAATTTAGTGCTTTAAATTCCCACTGTTGCTATCTTCCTCATATACTCTTTCCCATTCTTGCTCTGTCCTATCACTCTGCTATACTATCTTCTTCTTCGCTAGATCAATGACCTACCTTTTTTCTTGAAAACTCTTCCTGGACAAGACTCCTTGTTTGTGTATGAGGTCTGTTGGATCAGCTTGGGAGTGTTGGACGCTTTCTGCTGGGTGGTCACTAGGGCTTCCTATGATGTTAGTATTTAGCAATATAGGCATTTTATATGTATATGTTTCGTTGATGATTTGTAATGATGGTTGTATTCTATTTTGTTTTTGTAACCGGGGGTTCGCGTAGTTGAGGTAAACCCTCAGCCGTCCCCCGCGTGGGATGTCTTTATTGTAAAGTGACTGGCCGGTGGAGGGCGTTCAATTTTCCCACTAGGGTTGTTTCAGCAGATCTTTTATGCGGATCGGGGGTTGTCCGGTCCTGATTTGGCTCGGAGGAGTCCGCTGGACCTAAAGCAACAATAAATCAATCAATTCGAACACCAAGAAGCCGTGTAAGAGATTCTAAATAATTGGTAGGTAAGCCTATTAGGCGAAGTCTACATGACGTCAGAATTAAACATCTGCAATTTCAGCAGGCACCTCTTATGGAGAAAAAAAATCGAACCTTATTACGTAATGAAGCAAATATGACGTATTGAAGACCATCACACGCTGTTCTTTTTACCATCTACATATTCGATGCAGCGTTTCTGAGCGTTTTTGGAGACAGTCACAGTAAATCAAACATGGATTTGAAAGAAGGAAAAATCTTGTTTATAAAATTACACTGCTGATACTAAAATTGTTGGAGATTCTCCATTGATAGAAATGTCCTTGTCATGGTCCACAATAAGAAATGACCGTCATTGGCAAAACCGGTCAGAAAAAAAAAGTTCCACAGTTTTCTCCACTACCGGAGAAAAAATAACCAGTATACCTCACATTTTGGGTAGTTAAGTCATTCACAATAACCACAAATATAAAAATAACACAGAATTATATCACAGATGAAGAAAAAGTTAAAAGAAGCGGAGACACTTTTCAGAGGCTTCTAAATGTGGCACAGGCAAACGGAAAAGAGAGAGAGAGAGAGAGAGAGAGAGAGAGAGAGAGAGAGAGAGAGAGAGAGAGAGAGAGAGAGAGAGAGAGAGGGAGAGAGAGACAGACAGATAGCGACTGAGAGAGAGAGAGACAGAGAAGATTCAGAGACAGGGACGGAGTGACAAAGAGAGAGAACGAGAGAGAGAGACAGTGACAAAGAAATTGACAGAGAAACTTTGAAACTTTTTTTAAAAATTAGGGATAAAGATTTTAGACTAATGATACAGTCTAATCTTCCAATCTGTCCCTTAACAAATGAACATAGTAAAGAATCTTTAACTTATAAAGCATATCACTCACACACACACATGCACTCACACACATGCAGACACAATCACACCAACATCTTCATCATTATCTTTAAACAATTGTAGGCAAACACACCTCTCCCCATATCCTTCCCTTCACCCTTAAAATAATAATAATAATAATAATAATAATAATAATAATAATAATAATAATAATAATAATAATAATAATAAATAAATAAATAAATAAATAAATAAATAAATAAATAAATACATGAATGACTGTGTTCTCATATATGTTATTATACATCACTTTTATAATTAATTTCGCAGATGCCTACAGATTTTATATTTGAAAGAAAACAGTGTGTCGCAATGTTTACATTCCAGAGGGAGAGAGAAGAGAGAGCGAGAGAGAGAGAAAAGAGAGAGAGACAGAGAAAGAGAAGAGAGAGAGACAGAGAGAGAAGATAGAGAGCGAGACAGAGAGAGAGAAGATATAGAGACAGAGAGAGACGATAGAGAGACACAGAGAGAGAGAAGATAGAGAGAGAAGATAGAGAGAGAATATAGAGAGATAGAGAGAGAGAGACTTCGACTTTTGACTTTTGACACTGTTTTTATTAGGCCTCCGGCCCATACAGTTTGGGGAGGGGGTTTACAATGGGAAGAAATACACATAAATCAACACACACACTCACACACACACACACACACATACACATTTAATATCAATTCAATGGCAGAGAGAGAGAGAGAGAGAGAGAGAGAGAGAGAGAGAGAGAGAGAGAGAGAGAGAGAAGATAGAGAAAGAAACAGAGTGAGAGAGAGACAGAGAGAGAGAGTATGTTCATTTCATTCACTACGACCCCGAGTGAGTATAGCTGTGTGTGTGAAAGTGAAAGAGGGAGGAGAGAGAGAGAAAAAAAAAGAGTTTAAAAATATAAATATCCGCGTGATCATGTTTAATTTTTAATTTTGGCTCTAGTAATCTGGGTGGAAATGGACCAAAACCAAAAATTTTAATTATCACATAATAATTACAATTTTCATTTGATAATTACAAATTTTACTTGATCATGCTTAATTCTGACTAAGGCGGCTTACTAGCACCACAACGTGCATTTACAAGTAATGGTAATTAGCACGTGTTCTGTGTAATTCACATTATGACGGCCTATTAGCGTGAAAACCTGATAATTACACATATGTGATCATTACAAATATCAAGGACATATTTACAATTAACATTATCAAGTGAAAATTACAATTTTCGGTTTTGGCCCATTTCCATTTGCTAGAGCCAAAACTGAAAATTAAACATGATCACGCGAAGATTTTTGTAATTTTTCAATGATAATTGTATTTATCCCTTGATGATTGTAATTTTCCTATGATATTTGTAATTATCTCATGATACTTGCAATTATCAGGAATTGTCTCGTGGTTTTGGCGCTAATAGGCCGTCATACATCCCGTCCATGTTTAAATCAACATAGGCCTACTCCAATACCAAATAAATCAAATACATAATGATTTTGCGTTGGAATTGCGATTTCAACTAATAAAAAGCACTGCAACGTGTTGTTGTTTTTTTACGTGCTTTCTGCAAAATTAAGTCGATATCTAGTTACTGTTTTGCCGTGCAATGATAAAACAGTGCAAGTCCATTTGGTCATATTTGTTTATATGCTCAAAGATGATACGTCCTAACGGATGCCTCTCTATTGCATGATCCAGACAAAAATTCATAAAAACACAAAGAAAGTAAGTAACAAATTGGCCTACTCAAAATATCAGTTTCTTTAAATTGTGTTCCTGGTCTTACTTTATTTTGTCATCACACGGCAGTAGTCGGCACACCAATTTTCTCGTGACTTCACTAGTGTCCACTGAGATTGAGTTCACACATTTTCCCATAATGACACAGTGTACACTGTAGCTAAGTGAACTGTGCTCTTTTCTTCGTCATTCAGTCAGCGACAGGCCAGGTGTCAACAACGCCGAAAGGGACAGCGGCGACGACGCGACAACCGCTGAGGACTTCAGTGGAGAAAAAATGTCGGTTTAGTATTTTCCTTTCTTAGAATCTTAGGAAAATGGTGTGGTGTTGGCAAATGGTGTGGTGTTGGCAAATGGTGTAGTGTTAGGGTAACTTCCTGTAAGGGTTGACATCAAAGTTCATTTAGGACTTCTGATGTTAGTTCTTACAAACCAGGAATAAAGGGCCAGGGTAGGCCTCACCCTCCTCTGGCTCTTGATTTCTCCCATTCCTCAGAAGTTAGCGGGCAGTGGGCAGATACGTATCTGTGACAGGGGTAGGCGTCCTGGCCCCCACGAGTCGCTAATTCTGCCTTTCCACTTTTCAGTAGGTCCCGAGGATCACAGCACCAACGAGAGGACAGCCAGCCGAGGACGGAACGCCGCGGCCGCGGAGGGTGGGGGAGAGGGGGAGGGACGGGAAGGGAGGGAGGAAGGGGAAAGGATGGGGTGCGTGAGAGAGAGTCATCAATGTTTTGATTTCGCGTAAAGTAGGTGCACCTACTTTGAGATCTATACATTGATGTGGCAATGCATGAGGGAGAGAATCATTTGTTATGCTATATGCACCCCCTAATTCTCTGTTATAAGTTCCAGCACCACCACCGGACCCACGCAGCTGAGGGCCAAGCCAAGGACGTCACCACCGGACCGACGGAGCTGAGGGCCAAGCCAAGGACGTCACCACCGGACCGACGGAGCTGAGGGCCAAGCCAAGGACGTCACCACCGGACCGACGCAGCTGAGGGCCAAGCCAAGGACATCACCACCGGACCGACGGAGCTGAGGGCCAAGCCAAGGACGTCACCACCGGACCGACGCAGCTGAGGGCCAAGCCAAGAACGTCACCACCGGACCGACGCAGCTGAGGGCCAAGCCAAGGACGTCACCACCGGACCGACGCAGCTGAGGGCCAAGCCAAGGACGTCACCACCGGACCGACGCAGCTGAGGGCCAAGCCAAGAACGTCACCACCGGACCGACGCAGCTGAGGGCCAAGCCAAGGACGTCACCACCGGCGAGCACCATGGGGGAAGAGGATCAAGAAGTGGAGACGCCAGCAAGAGGGAAGGAGTGAGTGTTTGATTTTTATTTATAGCAGTTTTTTGTCTTCTTCGTTGTTTTTGAGTGTGGTTCTGTCTTTCCTTATTTTTGATAACAATATACATGTAACTCTCTCTCCCTCTCTCTCCCTCTCTATCCTCTCTCTCCCCTCTCTCTCCCTCTCTCTCCTCTCTCTCTCTTCCCTCTCTCTCTCCCTCACCCTCTCCAGGCAAAGCTTGTGGTTTCGACGGCATTCTATTTGAAATGTTGAAGTGTGGGGGAGACTCTGTGATTCACTTTTTGGTCGAACTCTTCAATGACATATTCACTAGTGGTCACTATCCTGAGGTATGGACTAAAGATAGCATAGTACCTATTCATAAGAAAGGTGATCCAAAAATACCAGACAATTACAGTGCTGTTTTTTTTTTAGGGAAATGTTATACATTAATTTTAAATCACTTTATACATGGCTCAAAGGCTATAAAATAAACGACACACAAACAGGGTTTCAAAGAGGGTACTCCACCGTAGACCATGTATTTACACTGTATGCTGCTAGTCAGAAATAGCTGAATAAAAAGGGAGGCAAACTGTACGTAGCTTTAATCGTTTGAGGAAGGCGTTTGACACAATTAAGAAATAAACTTGTATTGCTACGTTATGTAAAAGGGTTGCTTCCTCCAAATTCGTAAAGGCAATTCGACCAATGTACCAATCAGTTCTCGCTTGTGTTAGTGTAATTTGGATCTGCATAGTAATGTCAATAAAAAAAAAAACTTTTGTAAACCGCTATTTATATTAATAACTTGCATCTAAAATAGATGGTTTTATTGTTTTTGATGATTGATCTATTTATTCTTACTTTCCGCATTATATTCCCCATCCCCTTGATATGATCAGCAAATTGCTTTATTCATTAAAACATTCAAAGTCTACAAGCTTCTCTCTTCCTCCTCCTCCCAGCCCCCTACCCTCACCCCATTCTCTCTCTCTCTCTCGCTCTCTCTCTCTCTCTCTGATTATGCACACGAATTCTTAATTATTTTAAAAAGTATATAACAGATGAATAAATACAACTTGTTGTCCAATGACTTGTGTATGTGGAACTTCGTCATTGGTAGGCCTAATGTGCTGGGTATAAGGAATGACCAGAAGTTTTCTGTAGCATCTCATCCCCATGCTTTATATTCTTCGTTGTAGGTCTGCTGTTAAAGTTATAACGTTTTCCACTTTAGTAGATACAAATATTGTTAACAGTGACTGAATTCAAATTCAAAGCACAATTTTCGTGTCTCTCATTCTTCCCTGTCATTGAAGATAAAACCAGAATGCGATGGTAACCATCAATTACCTTCTTTTCCATTTATAATCAACCTATGAACAACATGCTTGATCTCATAAATTATTTCAATTGCAATTCCTTGCGATTTGTTGAAGTTAAAGCCTGTAAAACAGACTGTGAATCCACACATTACTATAGAAAACAGTAGGCAAGCTAGCAATTTATTTAAAACCATTGAAATAGCTATCAGTTATGCTGTTGAAACATTATAACCTTTCCCTAGATGAAATGATTCTCATATTTTCACATCTGCAAAGACGAAAGCAGATCATGCATGTTCTGAAATCTAGCACAGAGCCATCGGTGAACTTTTCAATGCTATTATTATACTTTTCATTTAACTTTATGCGAGCATCTGTGGTTACCATATTATCTGCATGTTTTGAAACAAAACTATCATAACCACAATCTTATTAACTCCCAAAGTGGGATAGGGTAAGTTATTACGCGTTTAGCAACCGTTTCGTTAGGAATTTTACACGTCTTGCTATGGTAGTAAAGCTTCTATAGCATGTCTTGCTCTTTTAGGAAACTCATCATCAAATCAGACCAAAAGTTCCTGGTTTGTAATATTGGCTACAGCTTTTGATCTTATGGTATATTTGGAGCACACTAATTTCCTTTATTGATGTAATGACAGTGGGCCTGATGTTTAATGTTCCAGTGTGTATAAGAACTTCCAACAGCAAATGTTGAGGCTTTACTGTCTAAACTAGTTTTGAAGCAGAAACTACTTTGCTTTTGAAGCAGAAACTACATTTAAAGCAACAAAATAAACTTCTTGTCCATATATTAGTTCTAGTTTTGCATTTTCTTTTTCTTTCGCTTCCCACTTCCCCTCACCCTCCCCTTTCCGCCCTACTCCCACTTTCCGTTGGGGTGCCGGAGGTTTCTGTATAAATAGTATCCCCACTTTCTGGGAATTTAGTGCTTTAAATTCCCACTGTCGCTGTCTTTCTCATTTGTTCTTTCTAATTCCTACTCTCTTCTATCAATCCAATGTATATCTGTTTTGCTAGACCAGTCACCTACCTTTTTTCTTGAAAACTCGTCCCAAACTCTTCATTTGTGTATGAGGTCTGTTGGGTCAGCTTGAGAATATTAGACACTGTCTGTCAAATGGTCACTAGGGCTTCGCATAATATTATTATTTAGCAAAGTAGGCGTTTTATATGTATGTGTTTTGTTGATATTTTATAATGATGTTTATATTCTATTTTGTTTTTGTAAACGGGGGTTCGATAAATTAGAGTATAGCCTCAGCGTCCCCTGCCTTTATTGTAAAGTGACCGGCTGGTGGAGTGCCTTCAGTGTTACCACTAAGGTTGTTTCAGCAGATCATGTTAAAATAATTAAGGGCTGTGTCATACTGTATTTTGCTGGAGATAAACATCCCTGAAACGTGTTTTTCTTACCTTCCTCCTGAATCTTTGACGTAGTACCTTTGAAGTACAATAACTTCTCTGACTGTAGGCCACAAAAAAGAATTCTTTGAGTGAGGGAGACAACAAATTTGTGTTAAACACATGGGATAAAGAAGTCTCGCCTAAAGAGACGTCCTCCTATGTGCTGCCAATGGTTTGCATGTATGGATTACTGCCATCGATACAGATAGCCATTTCGTTGTAGTCTCAGCTCGTCAGTGTATCTGTTGGGCTTGGTGAAAATCAACTCCTTCGTTTCATGGATTAAATTTCCCCGGACATGTGAGCATATAAGGGACAGAGATACGACAAGGTGTTGAAATAAGAAGTCAAGAAGTCTTGGTGATGTTGACTGAAGAAGGTGTGCGCATGAGGCAGCAACGAAATTTAGATGCAGACGCGCTAAGGTGGGGAAGGAGGGTCGTCTCAGTGAAGACTCTAAGGAGATGTGGCGATGGACTCGTAGGACGTGAGAGGAAGAAAACAATGGAATGAGGAAATGGTAGAAAAGATCGATCTCCTTCTCTGAGCTGCCAGTGGTTTGCATTTGTGGATGTATGCCGTAGATACAGATGACTATTTCGCTAAACGTAACTTTCTTTGAGTGCCGTCACTCAATCTGACAAAAGATTATTTGTTGCTGAAACTTCTGAACCAGACTCATTTATTAAAAAAAAAAAAGTTTTCTTGAACCAAGCACGGGTGATGCAGGTTTGGGAAGGTTGGTGCTGGTTTGGGCCAGTTGCGTATTTTATAGGGACAGCCATGTTATCAGAGATCAAATATGAATTTCCAATTTTGACTTTTAATGTTTCTTCCTTTGGGGAAATAGTGTATTTAATTATATATTTTTTCAAAAAGTCGTATACAAAATACCCTTGAGCGATATTCATTTGCATAATTATCACCTTCATCGCTCTTTCTTTTTCTTCCCTTCTCTTCCCAACTACCTCCCCCCTACCCCTTTCATAATCTCGATAACGATTATTGCGTATGTTCCAAACTAGTTCTGTTTAGAATATCTTGACACAGCATCACACGCTAATATAAAGAGCATGTTCTAGAATATGACAAAGGGCGCCTCTGGCGGCTGGAGTTATAGATACCGTATTGGCCAGCGCCTTGAGCAGCTCTTGAGCTGAAAAAGTGCTATATAAGAATAACATAAATAAACAATACTTCACAACATGATGACATAGCATTTTACATTGCTCTAGGGAAGGAAATTTGTTAAAATTGTTGATAGTTATTCTTATTTGTCTGTTGTTCTAGTTTCAATGTTTCGTTTTTTACAGCAGGACCGGTCAGGACCCCCACCGCAGGACAAGAACCCACTGCCGACGAGGACGCCACCGCAGGACAAGAACCCACCGCCGACGAGGACGCCACCGCAGGACAAGAACCCACGCAGATGACCCCACCACAGGACAAGACCCCACCGCAGGACAAGACTCCTCGTAGGACAAGACCCCACCGTAGGACAGGACCAACCGCAGGAAAGGAATCTAGCGCCGAGGAGGACTAGCAGCAGCAGACAACGAGGGATCAACGACAGGTGGCCACCTCAAAAGACAGTTTTTCTGTGGGCGCGCATGTGTGTGTTTAGTGAAATTTGTACAGCATTTCAATGCAATTTATCAGAAATTGAAATCTACGTGGATTTAGCAGCTGTCCATGCTGGCATTGCAGCAGCTACTAGGAGAGGCTAGCGATATAATACAGTGCACCTGTTGACATGTTGGCGGCACTCGCTGCGGGCTCTGTCTGGATATTACTGGCTCTAGTTTTGACTCTTAGAGCAACTAGATCTTGTTAGATAGCGGGGACAATGTGCGCTCACAGTGCCACGAATAGCGTTGAGCACTGAAAAGGAAATTATCAAGGTCAGATTTAGAAAATGAATCGAGGTCAGATTTAGAAAATGAATCAAGGTCAAATTTAGAAAATGAATCAAGGTCAGTGTTAGAAAATGAATCAAGGTCAGTGTTAGAAAATGTTGCAGTCAAAGCACAGTCTTTGTGAGGACATAAACCAAGCCAGTCGCAATATCAAAGAACTGGCAGCTGCATGAAGTACAGCAGCCACAAGGTGTTGTAAACTGTTAAAGGTTGAGGGGAAGGGTCATGTTGTGGTTCTATCGGGGGAAATGTTTCTGTGGGGAAACAGCAAGAGAGTGTGGTTTTGGACATTAGTGTCATGGGGGAAAGGGACAATGGATGTGGAGTGGAAGTGTGTGGCGAGCAGTCAAAATGTAAATAAACATGAGACGACCGATGTCTCTTTTTCTTTCGTTAGGTTAGAAAGTAAACTGTAAATAAACATGAGACAATGAACCGACTGGTGAGGCAGTCGGGAAACATGTCTCTTTTCTTTTTTGTTAAGGATAAATAATAATGGGAAATGAACATGAGACGGCAACTTGGTTTTGTCTCGGTCCCTCTTTCCCTGTCTGACATTTAATAGCTCTGCTTGCCCAGACTCTGCTCTCCAACAGCTGTCCCTTACTTTGTGATAATAATGGTCACGTCTGCATGATCCGCCCTGGTGGAATTGCAGTGTGGTCAGTTTCTGATACTGGAGACGGTTGCATACTTTCAGATTTAGAAAATGAATCAAGGTCAGTGTTAGAAAATGAATCAAGGTCAGTGTTAGAAAATGAATCAAGGTCAGTGTTAGAAAATGTCGCAATCAAAGCACAGTCTTTGTGAGGACATAAAACAAGCCAGTCGCAACATCACAGAACTGGCAGCTGCATGAAGTACAGCAGCCACAAGGTGTTGTAAACTGTTAAAGGTTGAGGGGAAGGGTCATGCTGTGGTTCTATCGGAGGAAATGTTTCTGTGGGGAAACAGCAAGAGAGTGTGGTTGTGGACATCAGTGTCATGGGGGAAAGGGACAATGGATGTGGAGTGGAAGTGTGTGGCGAGCAGTCAAAATGTAAATAAACATGAGACGACCGATGTCTCTTTTTCTTTCGTTAGGTTAAAAGTAAACTGTAAATAAACATGAGACAACGAACCGACTGGTGAGGCAGTAGGGACACATGTCTCTTTTCTTTTTTGTTAAGGATAAATAATAATGGGTAATGAACATGAGACGGCAACCTGGTTTTGTCTCGGTCCCTCTTTCCCTTTTTGACATTTGTTAGCTCTGCTTGCCCAGACTCTGCTCTCCAACAGCTGTCCCTTACTTTGTGATAATAATGGTCACGTCTGCATGATCCGCCCTGGTGGAATTGCAGTGTGGTCAGTTTCTGATACTGGAGACGATTGCATACTTTGTCAAAAATTCCACCTTACCAGCATTGAGACTGCAGTGGAAAAAAAAACACGTGAAAAATGTCACAAAATTGTATCAAGGTCAGGAAAGAAAGAAAAAAATTTATCAAGGTCAAGAAGAAATTGTTTCAAGGTCAAAAGAAAGTGAAAGAAATCACACATCGACGTCAAGGAAATGTCTTGCCTTGCGTTGGGTCACAAAACCGTATCAAGGTCAAAACCACGGAAAAGGAAGGGGCGATGGGGACAAGGGCGCCAGTCCTTGTTTATAAGCAAGTTCCAAGTGCCTAGTGTTTTGAAATAAAAGTTAGTATTGTCTAGGTAGGGTCAGTTGTGATTGTCTTCAGCAAATTGATGGAAACGCTGTGTTGTGTTGTTTAATTCTCTGAAATGTTACTTCAGTGTTGGTGTGCTGTTGTTAGGTTCAGGTTGACTTTCAATTGTTGTTAATATTGCAAGTGAAATGTTTTAGTAATGTAATTGTGTAATTATATGCAAAATGTGTACAATTTAAGCAACTAAATTGAAGGGAATAATTTACAAAATAAGACAAACAATAAATAAAATAAATAACTAAATAAATAAAAATAACAAAAAAATAAAAGATAGAGAAATTGGAAATGGAAACTGCATATATTGTAATCTTACAAAACATGTTTATAGAAAATGTATATAAATGTACTCTTTTATGTGAAGTGTAATTTATATGCATTTAATTGTGTTTCATACATTTAATATGATAAAATAACAAATCAAAAAACTAAAAATACATGTAATAATATACAAAATAATGAAACTGTTAAATTCAAGAGGAAAAGGCTGGGGAGTTGGGGATTAAAACAATAATGTACATGTTGTAATAGAATTGAAGACTGTTATGTAAAATGTAATGTATGCATTGTATTATGATCTATACATTTGAATGACGTACATGTTTATTTAAAAGAGAAAGAGAAAAAGGCTGGGGAGATGGGGATTAAAACAACCATGTAAATGTTGTAATAGAATTGAAGACTGTTATGTAAAATATAATTTATGCATTGTATTATGATGCATACATTTGAATTATGTACATGTTTAATTAAAAGAGAAAGAGGAAAAGGCTGGGGAGTTGGGGATTAAAACAACCATGTAAATGTTGTAATAGAATTGAATAATGTTATGTAAAATGTAATGTATGCCTTGTATTGTGAGGCATACATTTGAATGATGTACATGTTTATCTCGAAGAGAAAGTGGAAAAGGCTGGGGAGTTGGGGATTAAAACAACAATGTACATGTAAATGTTGTAATATAATTGAATAATGTTATGTAAAATGAAATGTATGCCTTGTATTGTGAGGCATACATTTGAATGACGTACATGTTTATCTCAAAGAGAAAGTGGAAAAGGCTGGGGAGTTGGGGATTAAAACAACCATGTAAATGTTGTAATAGAATTGAAGACTGTTATGTAAAATATAATGTATGTAATTATGATGCATACATTTGAATGAAGTACATGTTTATTTAAAAGAGAAATTGGAAAAGGCTGGGGAGTTGGGGATTAAAACAACAATGTACATGTTGTAATAGAATTGAATAATGTTATGTAAAATGTAATGTATACCTTGTATTGTGATGCATACATTTGAATGATGTACATGTTTATTTCGAAGAGAAAGTGAAAAAGGCTAAGGACTTGGGGATTAAAACAACAATGTACATGTTGTAATAGAATTGAATAATGTTATGTAAAATATAATGTATACCTTGTATTGTGATGCATACATTTGAAAGATGTACATGTTTATCTCAAAGAGAAAGTGGAAAGGCTGGGGAGTTGGGGATTAAAACAACCATGTAAATGTTGTAATAGAATTGAAGACTGTTATGTAAAATATAATTTATGCATTGTATTATGATGCATACATTTGAATGACGTACATGTTTATTTAAAAGAGAAAGAGGAAAAGGCTAGGGAGTTGGAGATTAAAACAACCATGTAAATGTTGTAATAGAATTCAATAATGTTATGTAAAATGAAATGTATGTCTTGTATTGTGAGGCATACATTTGAATGACGTACATGTTTATTTCAAAGAGAAAGTGGAAAAGGCTGGGGAGTTGGGGATTAAAACAACCATGTAAATGTTGTAATAAAATTGAAGACTGTTATGTAAAATATAATTTATGCATTGTATTATGATGCATACATTTGAATGACGTACATGTTTATTTAAAAGAGAAAGAGGAAAAGGCTAGGGAGTTGGAGATTAAAACAACCATGTAAATGTTGTAATAGAATTCAATAATGTTATGTAAAATGAAATGTATGTCTTGTATTGTGAGGCATACATTTGAATGATGTACATGTTTATCTCAAAGAGAAAGTGGAAAAGGCTGGGGAGTTGGGGATTAAAATAACAATGTAAATGTTGTAATAGAATTGAATAATGTTATGTAAAATGTAATGTATGTCTTGTATTGCGAGGCATACATTTGAATGATGTACATGTTTATCTCAAAGAGAAAGTGGAAAAGGCTGGGGAGTTGGGGATTAAAATAACAATGTAAATGTAATAGATATGAAGACTATTATGTAAAATGTAATGTATGCATTGAATTTTATTTAATATCTTTTCTCTGTGTATATGTTTATTTCAAAGAAAAACTGGAAAATCAAGTTGGGTTGGACAGTTGATACAAAATATTATAATTGTACTCTTGTTTTTTTTAATGTGAAATGCATTGAATGCATTGACTTGTGTTGAATACATTTAATGTGAAACAATAACAAAGAAAAAAGGTTTAAAAAATACAATAAAATAAACAAATTAACATACAATTTAAAAACATGTGACTGTTAACAATTCAAAAGGAAAAGGCTGGGGTGTTGGGGAATAAAACAGCAATGTAAATGTTGTAATTTAACTGAAGACTGTAAAATATAATTTATGCATTGTATTATGATGCATACATTTGAATGATGTACATGTTTATTTGAAAGAGAAAGTGGAAAAGGCTGGGGAGATGGGGATTAAAACAACAATGTAAATATTGTGATAGAACTAAAGATTGTTAATGTAAAATGTAATACATGCATTGTGTTATGATGCGTACATTTGAATTATGTACATGTTTATGTAAATGTTGTGATAGAACTGAAGATTGTTAGTGTAAAATGTAATATATGCATTGTATTATGATGCATACATTTGAATTATGTACATGTTTATATAAATGTTGTGATAGAATTGAAGACCGTTAGTGTAAAATGTAATGTATGCCTTGTGTTGTGAGGCATACATTTGAATGGCGTACATGTTTATTTGAAAGAGAAAGTGGAAAAGGCTGGGGAGTTGGGGATGGAAACAACAATGTAAATGTTGTAATAGAAATGAAGACTGTTATGTAAAATGCATGCATTGTATTGTGAGGCATACATTTGAATGACGTACATGTTTATTTCAAAGAGAAAGTGGAAAAGGCTGGGGAGTTGGGGATTAAAGCAACAATGCAAATGTTGTAATTGAAATGAAGACTTATGTGAAATGTAATGTATGCATTGTATTGTGATACGTACATTTGAATGACGTACATGTTTATTTAAAAAAGAAAGTGGAAAAGGCTGGGGAGTTGGGGATTAAAACAACAATGTAAATGTTGTAATAGAATTGAATAATGTTATGTAAAATGTAATGTATGTCTTGTATTGCGAGGCATACATTTGAATGATGTACATGTTTATCTCAAAGAGAAAGTGGAAAAGGCTGGGGAGTTGGGGATTAAAATAACAATGTAAATGTAATAGATATGAAGACTATTATGTAAAATGTAATGTATGCATTGAATTTTATTTAATATCTTTTCTCTGTGTATATGTTTATTTCAAAGAAAAACTGGAAAATCAAGTTGGGTTGGACAGTTGATACAAAATATTATAATTGTACTCTTGTTTTTTTTTAATGTGAAATGCATTGAATGCATTGACTTATGTTGAATACATTTAATGTGAAACAATAACAAAGAAAAAAGGTTTAAAAAATACAATAAAATAAACAAATTAACATACAATTTAAAAACATGTGACTGTTAACAATTCAAAAGGAAAAGGCTGGGGTGTTGGGGAATAAAACAGCAATGTAAATGTTGTAATTTAACTGAAGACTGTAAAATATAATTTATGCATTGTATTATGATGCATACATTTGAATGATGCACATGTTTATTTGAAAGAGAAAGTGGAAAAGGCTGGGGAGATGGGGATTAAAACAACAATGTAAATGTTGTGATAGAACTAAAGATTGTTAATGTAAAATGTAATACATGCATTGTGTTATGATGCGTACATTTGAATTATGTACATGTTTATGTAAATGTTGTGATAGAACTGAAGATTGTTAGTGTAAAATGTAATATATGCATTGTATTATGATGCATACATTTGAATTATGTACATGTTTATATAAATGTTGTGATAGAATTGAAGACCGTTAGTGTAAAATGTAATGTATGCCTTGTATTGTGATGCATACATTTGAATGGTGTACATGTTTATTTGAAAGAGAAAGTGGAAAAGGCTGGGGAGTTGGGGATGGAAACAACAATGTAAATGTTGTAATAGAAATGAAGACTGTTATGTAAAATGCATGCATTGTATTGTGAGGCATACATTTGAATGACGTACATGTTTATTTCAAAGAGAAAGTGGAAAAGGCTGGGGAGTTGGGGATTAAAGCAACAATGCAAATGTTGTAATTGAAATGAAGACTTATGTGAAATGTAATGTATGCATTGTATTGTGATACGTACATTTGAATGACGTACATGTTTATTTAAAAAAGAAAGTGGAAAAGGCTGGGGAGTTGGGGATTAAAACAACAATGTAAATGTTGTAATAGAATTGAATAATGTTATGTAAAATGTAATGTATGTCTTGTATTGCGAGGCATACATTTGAATGATGTACATGTTTATCTCAAAGAGAAAGTGGAAAAGGCTGGGGAGTTGGGGATTAAAATAACAATGTAAATGTAATAGATATGAAGACTATTATGTAAAATGTAATGTATGCATTGAATTTTATTTAATATGTTTTCTCTGTGTGTATGTTTATTTCAAAGAAAAACTGGAAAATCAAGTTGGGTTGGACAGTTAATACAAAATATTATAATTGTACTCTTGTTTTTTTTTTATGTGAAATGCAATGAATGCATTGACTTGTGTTGAATACATTTAATGTGTAACAATAACAAAGAAAAAAGGTTTAAAAAATACAATAAAATAAACAAATTAACATACAATTTAAAAACATGTGACTGTTAACAATTCAAAAGGAAAAGGCTGGGGTGTTGGGGAATAAAACAGCAATGTAAATGTTGTAATTTAACTGAAGACTGTAAAATATAATTTATGCATTGTATTATGATGCATACATTTGAATGATGTACATGTTTATTTGAAAGAGAAAGTGGAAAAGGCTGGGGAGATGGGGATTAAAACAACAATGTAAATATTGTGATAGAACTAAAGATTGTTAATGTAAAATGTAATACATGCATTGTGTTATGATGCATACATTTGAATTATGTACATGTTTATGTAAATGTTGTGATAGAACTGAAGATTGTTAGTGTAAAATGTAATATATGCATTGTATTATGATGCATACATTTGAATTATGTACATGTTTATATAAATGTTGTGATAGAATTGAAGACCGTTAGTGTAAAATGTAATGTATGCCTTGTATTGTGATGCATACATTTGAATGATGTACATGTTTATTTGAAAGAGAAAGTGGAAAAGGCTGGGGAGTTGGGGATGGAAACAACAATGTAAATGTTGTAATAGAAATGAAGACTGTTATGTAAAATGCATGCATTGTATTGTGAGGCATACATTTGAATGACGTACATGTTTATTTCAAAGAGAAAGTGGAAAAGGCTGGGGAGTTGGGGATTAAAGCAACAATGCAAATGTTGTAATTGAAATGAAGACTTATGTGAAATGTAATGTATGCATTGTATTGTGATACGTACATTTGAATGACGTACATGTTTATTTCAAAAAGAAAGTGGAAAAGGCTGGGGAGTTGGGGATTAAAACAACAATGTAAATGTTGTAATAGACATGAAGATTGTTATGTAAAATGTAATGTATGCATTGTGTTGTGAGGCATACATTTGAATTATGTACATGTTTATTTCAAAGAGAACGCTGGAAAGGCTGGGGAGTTGGGGATTAAAGCAACAATGCAAATGTAGTAATTGATATGAAGACTTATGTAAAATGCATGCATTGTATTGTGAGGCATACATTTGAATAATGTACATGTTTTTTCTCAAAGAGAAAGTGGAAAAGGCTGGGGAGTTAAAACAACAATTTAAATGGTGTAATAGACATGAAGACTATTATGTAAAATGTAATGTATGCATTGAATTTTGTGGAATATCTTTGTGTATATGTTTATTTCAAAGAATTATTGGAAAAGCAGGTTGGACAATTAATACCAAATATTTTAATTGTACTCTTGTCTTTTATGTGAAATGCAGTGAATGCATTGACTTGTGTTGCAATGTAAATGTTTTAATAGAAATGAAGACTGTTATGTAAAATTTAATTTATGCTTTGAATTGTGATGCATACATTTGAATTATGTACATATTTGTTTGAAAGAGGAAATTGAACAGGAATGAGAGTTGGGGTTAAAAATGTGTTTTAAGATCGTAAATGTACTGTTGATTTTTATGGAAACTGTAATTAATGCATTGGTCTTTGTTGAATAGCTTTCAAAGTGTACAAGTTTATTTGAAAGATTACTTGGAAAAGGGAGGGAATTTGACAAAATAATACAAACTATTATAATTGTACTCTCTTTCATGTAAAGTATAATATACCTGCATTGAATTGTGTTGCATACATTTCATATAATAACCTAACAAAAAATAATGTGTAATAAACAGAATAAAATACAATGGCGTAAAAAATGTAACTGTTAAAAAGTAAAGAGGAAAAGACTGGAGAGTTTGGGGTTAAAATAACAATGTAAATGTTGTGATAGAACTGATGACTGTTATGTAATTATGTAATTTATGCATATAATTGTGATGCATACATTTGAATTATGTACATGTCTACTTCAAAGATAAAATGGAAAAGAAGAGGAGTAAGAGTTATTAAAAAAAAAAACACTGTACAAATATATTTGTCCTAAGAATGTAAAATGTAATTTATTATAAATATAGTACTCGTGTATTTGTCATGTGTAATGTATGCATTGACTTGTGTTGCATACATTTAAAAGGATAAAATAACAAAAATGTTTTTTTTTTAATTTTAACGGAATAAGATGCAATAAAAAAAATTTTAAATGGTGTAACTGTTACAAATTCAAAAGGAAAAGGAAGGGAAGTTGAGGATTAAAACTTCAAGCAGTTAAAACAAATGTTGTAATAGAACTAAAGAATTTGATGTAAAATGTAATGTATGCATTGAAACGTGATGCATGCATTTGAATTATGTATATTTTTATTTCAAAGAGCAAGTGAAAAAGGAAGAGGAGTTGGGATTTAAGAAAAATTAAATATTGTAATTGTACTATGGACTTTTATGGAAAATGGAATTTATGCATTGAATTTTGCTGAATATCTTTTCTATGTGTACAAGTGTATTTTGGAGGGGAGTTGTCAAATTAATCCTCAATATTATAATTGTATTGTCTTTTATGTGAAGTTAATTAGGTGAAATGAAGTGAATTATGTGAAGTAAAAATTGCATTGAATTGTGCTGCATACATTTAATATAATAAAATAACCTCCTCCCCAAAAAAATATAATAAAAAAATCCAATATTATAAAAAATAATGAAATTGTTAAAAATTGATTAGAAAAAGAGTGGGGAGTTGTGGATTAAAGCAACAATGTAAATGTTGTGATAGAACTGAAGATTGTTAGTGTTAATGTAATGTATGCATTGTGTTATGATGCATACATTTGAATTATGTACATGTTTATGCAAATGTTGTGATAGAACTGAAGATTGTTAGTGTAAAATGTAAAATATGCATTGTGTTATGATGCATACATTTGAATTATGTACACGTTTATGTAAATGTTGTGATAGAGCTGAAGATTGTTAGTGTAAAATGTAATGTATGAATTGTATTATGATGCATACATTTGAATTATGTACATGTTTATGTAAATGTTGTGATAGAACTGAAGATTGTTAGTGTAAAATGTAATGTATGAATTGTGTTATGATGCATACATTTGAATTATGTACATGTTTATGTAAATGTTGTGATAGAACTGAAGATTGTTAGTGTAAAATGTAATATATGCATTGTATTATGATGCATACATTTGAATTATATACATGTTTATGTAAATGTTGTGATAGAGCTGAAGATTGTTAGTGTAAAATGTAATGTATGAATTGTATTATGATGCCTACAATTGAATTATGTACATGTTTATTTGAAAAATACAGTGGAAAAGGTTGGGGCGTTGGGGATGAAAACAACAATGTAAATGTTGTAATAGAAATGAAGACTTTTATGTAAAATATAATGTATGCATTGTATTGTGTATGCATGTGTGAATACATTTGAATGATGTACATGTTTATTTCAAAGAGAAAGTGGAAAAGGTTGGGGAGTTGGGGATTAAAGCAACAATGCAAATGTTGTAATAGAAATGAAGACTGTTATGTAAAATGGAATGTATGCCTTGTATTGTGATGCATACATTTGAATGATGTACATGTTAATCTCAAAGAGAAAGTGGAGAAGGCGGGGAGGTTGTGCATTAAATAATAATAATAATAATAATAATAATAATAATAATAATAATAATAATAGTAATAATAATAATAATAATAATAATAATAATAATAATAAGAATAATAAGAATAATAAGAATACTACTACTACTACTACTACTACTACTACTACTACTACTACTACTACTACTACTACTAATAATAATAATAATGTACATGTTAATCTCAAAGAGAAAGTGGAGAAGGCTGGGAGGTTGGGGATTAAATAATATTAATAATAATAATTATTATATAATAATCATAACAATCATCGTCATCATCATCATCATCATCGTACGTTATATTTATATAGCGTGATACCCCAACAAACATGGGATCGCCACGCTTTACAATACACTAAAAAAGCAATTGAATTAAAATAAAATATGTAAAACAAAAACATGCCTAGTAAAAACTGCTAAACCAGAAGTATGTACATTAATAACGGTACAGACACGCACGCACACACAAACACACACACACACACTGGCAATGAATTTCAAACCTATGTTCTATAACTTAAACCTACCTTTAACGTTTTTTACGCCAGTGTTTACAGCTTCTAGTAAGATACAACCAATAATAACAAACTATGTCAAATCACTAACTGTGTAAATAGTATCCCCACTTTGTGGAAATTTAGTGATTTTAATTACCACTGTTTCTGTCGTTCTCATTTGTTATTTCTGGTTCCTAATCTGTTCTCTCAATCTACTATCTTCTTCGCTAGACCAGTCGTCTACCTTTTTTCTTGAAAACTCTTCCAAAACAGGAGTTTGTTGTGTCAGCTTGGGGATATTGGACGCTTTCTGCCAAATGGTCACAAGGGCTTTCAATGGTATTATTATTTAGCAATTTAGGCATTTTATATGTGTGTGTTTTGTTAATATTTTATAAAAGATGTTTATATTCTATTTTGTTTTTGTTAAAGGGGGTTCCATAAAATAGAGTGCAGTCTCAGGGTCCCCTGCATGGGATGCCTTTATTGTAAAGTGACCGGCTGGTGAAGTTCCTTGAGTTGTTACCATTAGGGTTGTTTCAGCAGATCTTTTATACGGATTGGGGTGAGTTCTCTTTCAACCAAGTTGTGGTCCTGATACGGCTCTTTGCCTTCCGCTGGATCCTATAAGTAATGACTAACTAACTAATTAACTAACCTGTGTGCTTTGCCTGAATGTATTTTGGCTGTAATTGTGGGTACCTATAAAGGTCGAAAAGACAACTAAAGACAACTAAAGACAGCTAAAGACTACTAAAGACAACTAAAGACGGCTAAAGACAACTAAAGACGGCTAAAGACAAGGGTGAAAAGACAACTAAAGACAACTAAATGTAGTGGTGTTGGTGGTGTGGTGTCTGGAGAGAAGATGGTGTTATGTGATGGAGGCTATGGTGAAGACACACATTCTCTCTCTCTCTCTTCCCCAACGCCAGTTCGTGATGACCGTTGAAAAATTATTTATTCGAAGTACATCATAGAGCAAAGGCATTGCTCGAGTGGCACGACCCTTATCTACTGCGTGGTGCCATGTGCTCTCCCCATGCCGATGTTTGTGTTTTGCTTTTATTACGGACCGTCAGCAGCAGCGGCCGTGCTGCTTAAGCATTTCCCACCCGCCCCAAAATCTTGGCTCGCTGGCTAAGTTTGTGTTAGTAACTAAACTTACTTTGACGCATAAGGCTAGAAACGCAAACGAATACTATGCAAATAATATATTGACGGAAACGCAAAAATACAACCTTTCTTCTGTTATAACAATGTCGGACGTATCTGCTTCAAAATAAAATAATACGCAATTTAAGAGGGAGTTGGCTGCTGCTCCTAAGAATGTCACGACTCTAAACTCATAATAACTCTTCAATTTAATACAATTATAAATAATAATAGTAATGACAAAGAAAGAACAACGTCTCCTCTTTTCAATGATATACAATATGGCATGGTTACTATTTTGTGTTCCGACTCTGGTGAACTAAACTAGAAAACATCTAACACAACAACTTACAGTTACCTTTATAGCCTTCTGACAGCTTTTCACTGTTTCCCTTTCAATGTGTATGTCCCTATAAAACTAATATTTTATTTAAGTATCTACTATTAGAGAATGAACTAAGACATCGGAAAATATCACACTAAGGTGTTACAGTGGAGAATCTTTGCTACACTAGCATCATTTACAATTTATAATCTTATCATGTTTTGTAGGCAGGCGGGAAGATCCGTTAAAACCGGCCAAATTCCAGAACAGCTTCAGCAGCAGCCGCGCCAACAGTGCGGTGTCTTTATCAACATGATATGCATCGCGCTATCCTAAACATCGCGCTCTAATTCAAAATTGCTACATAAATCACAAATAAAGTTTATATATTCTAATAGAGAATTTAACGCTGCGTCTAATGGTTATATGCTTTAAAGGATCTGAAAAATGTATATCAAGTTATTCCATACAGTTAGTTTAAACATAACAGAGAACAAAGTTAGGCCTACATATCGTATGGTCAGAAATACTCGTAGCCAGCACGGCTACATAAAGACAGCTAAAGACTACTAAAGACAACTAAAGACAACTGAAGATGGCTAAAGACACCAGGGGTAGAAATTTTAGAGGGTATACAAGGCTATCCTATCCTATCCTAACCTGTCCCGTAACCCGAAGGTCGTAGGGGCACCTTAGTTGATCCTTTAACCAGCATACTCCATCTTTCTCTGTCCTCAGCAGCCCTGATGGCTTTGCTCAGTGTCAAACCAGTCCATTCTCGAATGTTGTCCTCCCACCTCTTTTTCGGTCTCCCTCTTCTTCTACCTCCTTGCACTGTGCCTTGCAGAATAGTCTTCGCAAGGCCTGATGATCTGGTGACGTGGCCATACCATCGGAGTTTCCGTTTCTTCACCACTGTGAGCAGGTCATCGTGTTGTCCAATGGCTTGTGTGATGGTCTGTCGGACTTAATTCGTCGTTGGTGATGTGTTGGTTATAGGAAATGCCCAGAAGTCTTCTGTAGCACCTCAACTCCGTGCTTTGTATTCTTCGTTGGAGATCTGCCGTGAGGGTCCATGCTACATACAAGGCTACAAACAACTTAAAGAGCCCAAAAACACCTGCCCTCTTTGAAAGACATTGGCTATGGCAGAAATTTGTTGCCGCGTAGAAAGTATAACGGATTAAAAACAATAACAATACTATTTTTCAAGTATATTATATAAGATAATTTATTTAGATACAAAGTGAAAGCTGTTCTGGGTGATTGTGTAGTCGGATTTAATGAAAATGCAATGCCCGATTCGATACTGAGGCTATTGTTTGTGAAGCAAAGCTAGTATACCTCGTTTGCAGACGAATTTTTTAACGGGTTAACTTGGTACGCAAAACCGGTACCGCAGCGGGCCAAAGAGAGCTTTAGAGTGCACGGAAACCTTACAAATATTTCAGAATTTGTGTGTTACTATATTTTTTTTAAAGGTTTTCTCACCCCTTCGCCATCATAATGACATTGAGCACCCCATCGTTCTTATTCATTTATTATTTTGTGTGTGTGAACTGAGTAAAAATAAGGAGGTATTCTTTTTCTTCTTCTTCTGCCTCTTCTTCTTCTGCCTCTTCTTCTTCTTCTTCTTCTTCTTCTTCTTCTTCTTCTTCTTCTTCTTCAATCAACTTCAACAATTTATTCCTACTAAATTACTACTATTTTTTTGGCAACCTGAATGAAATTGTTATTTCCAAACCTATAGCTTATAATGGCACCTTAGTTTTTACCGAAAAAGAGGTGGGAGGACAACATTCGAGAATGGACTGGTTTGACACTGAGCGAAGCCATCAGGGCTGCTGAGGACAGAGAAAGATGGAGTATGCTGGTTAAAGGATCAACTGTGGTGCCCCTACGACCTTCGGGTTACGGGACAGGATTGGATAGGATAGGATAGCCTTGTATACCCTCTAAAATTTCTATCCCTGGTGTCTTTAGCCGTCTTCAGTTGTCTTTAGTTGTCTTTAGTTGTCTTTAGTAGTCTTTAGCTGTCTTTAGTTGTCTTTTCGCCCTTGTCTTCAGCCGTCTTTAGTTGTCTTTAGCCGTCTTTAGTTGTCTTTAGCCGTCTTTAGTTGTCTTTAGTAGTCTTTAGCTGTCTTTAGTTGTCTTTTCGACTTTTATAGGTACCGGTAATTGTTAGCTGTGTCTGCTTAATTGCCAGTGCCTACCTATAGTAGATATTTCCGAGCTTTCCAGTTGACGTGTCCTGTCATTTGGCTAAGGTAATTGCGGTTTTTTGTTTCAAACACGAAGGGCAAAATCTGTTAACTTGTGACCAGTGTGAAGTTAAAAAGACTCCGAGTGGAAGTGTTTGCTTAATGTTGGCGATCCTGGGTTTACCCTAACATTCGCATTGCTCTAGCGTTTGAACAATGCCACAGTGGTGTTTGCTTAATGTTGGCGATCCTGGGTTTACCCTAACATTCGCATTGCTCTAGCGTTTGAACAATGCCACAGTGGTGTTTGCTTAATGTTGGCGATCCTGGGTTTACCCTAACATTCGCATTGCTCTTGCGTTTGAACTATGACACAGTGGTGTTTGCTTAATGTTGGCGATCCTGGGTTTACCCTAACATTCGCATTGCTCTAGCGTTTGAACAATGCCACAGTGGTGTTTGCTTAATGTTGGCGATCCTGGGTTTACCCTAACATTCGCATTGCTCTAGCGTTTGAACAATGCCACAGTGGTGTTTGCTTAATGTTGGCGATCCTGGGTTTACCCTAACATTGGCATTGCTCTAGCGTTTGAACAATGCCACAGTGGGCTTTCCTTCATCAACCCAACCGCTAACGTTGGAATTTTCTATTTCGGTTCGGACAGAGAGTTATTTTCCTTGTTTAACGGTACGCCAATGCTATAGCCGTGTGACCGCGTTTCTGTAGGAGCCACGCGACTTCAACAGTGCGTCTTTGGTGGGTAGGTTAGGGTCTCAATTGTATTAACCTAAGAAGAAAACCCTTTTCCGAACAACGTTGTTATAGGTTATCCCTTTTACCTTGTTTGGTAGATGATATTTTTAGCACTAAAGCGGTAGCTATTAATAGTCACAAAAAATATAAGCGGTTTTTTGGTGTGTTTTTTATTTATATTATTTTTATTTTTTATTATTTTTTTTAGAAGCTTTTTTTTTTTTGGGTGGTACAGTAAATGTTTAAAAAAAATCTGTGGCGAAAATTTGGTCAAAGTGTTTTTTTTTAAAAAATGAGTGGCTTGTGTAGTAGTAGGTAATGTTTTTTTTTTGCTCTTGTCTGTTCTCTCTTCTCTTCTTTCTTCTCTCTTCTCTCTCTCTCTCTCTCTCTCTCTCTCTCTCTCTCTCTCTCTCTTCTCTTTTGTTCTCGTCTCTCTCTCTCTCTCTCTCTCTCTCTCTCTCTCTCTCTCTCTCTCTCTCTCTCTCTCTCTCTCTCTCTCTCTCTCTCTCTCTTCTCTCTTTCTCTGTCTTTTCTCTCTCTCTTTTCTTCTCTCTCTCTCTTTTCTCTCTCTCTTGGTCTTTTTTGTTGTATCTTGATCTTCTCTCTCTTTGTCTCTCTCTCTTTGTTTTTTTATCTCTTTGGTGATACTTTATTGTTTGTTTTGTTGTTATCTTCTTATTGAGTATAATTAAAAGAAAAAAAAAAAATGTCTTGAAAGAATATCTAAGGATATGTGTTTTTGATATTTTTGTGAATTCTGAAATGGTGTATATTTGATACTGTGTGTTGTGTTTGTTGTGTTTGTTGTATACTTTCTATTATTATTATTTTATGTATTTTTGTTTTGTATAATATTATTCATTATATTATTATTATTTTTTATATTTTTTTTATTTTTTGGGGGGGGGGGGGGGGGGGCTTGAATTTATTTTTTTTTTTTTTTTATTTTTATGTGCAGCTTTTGTTTGTTTGTTTATGCTTGGTGGCCGAAATCGGTTTTTTTTTTTTTTGTGTTTTTTTCTTTTGGGTATACATTTTAATTTATTTTTTTTGTTTTGTTTATATAATGATGTTTGTTGATTTTTTTTTTTTCTGTCACTGAAAAAAAATTGTCGAAACACAGTGTTGGATTGTAATTGATGTATATTGTTATGTTTACCTATAGAGGCTCAGTTATGCTATATTTCATTATCTGTGTTTATTTGTTTTATGTATATTTATTCTTCTTCTCTCTCTACACTTGCTTTTTCTATCAACATTTCTTCATGGGACCTAAACATATGTATTTGACATTAATTCTGGTTTTAGTCTGCCGCTGCTCTCGATGTCAAATAATTTGAAGAAAAGCATGTTACACTATTATTATATATTTATTCTATTATTGCTCTTTATGTCTCTGGGTTACTGTAATTTTTTTTTCAATATAATTTGTTATGTGTGATTTTCTAAAGGTTATGTCCATGAACTGTCAGGGTCTTGCTGATTTTAAGAAACGTCGTGATGTTTTCCATTACTTAAGATCAAAGGCTTATAACATTTATTTATTACAGGATACTCACTTTGAAAAAAAAATAGAGAACTATATTAGAGCTGAGTGGGGTCACACTTGTCATTTTGCTTCTTTTAGTTCCAATGCCCGGTTGCTGTGCTATTTAATAGCAATTTTGAATTTAAAATTAATAAAATGTTTACAAGTCTAGATGGCAATTATATAATTATTTCGGTAAGAATACTGGATAAAGACTTTTTAATCATTAGTTTGTACGGCCCTAACAGAGACGACCCCGAATTCTATTGTAATTTAAAACAACGTATTCTAGAGTTTAGATATGATCAGATAATACTAGGGGGCGACTGGAATCTAGTGCAAAATTTTTCGTTAGACTATTTTAATTATAAACATAACAATAATACCAAAGCACAAGAACAAGTTCATGAATTGATGATAGATTTAGACTTGATAGATGTTTGGAGAGACTTAAACCCCGAGTTAAAGAGATTTACGTGGCGAAAAAGTAATCCCTTACAGCAAAGTCGTTTGGATTTTTTCTTAGTCTCTGAATCTCTACTAAATTTTTCTGTCGACGCAGACATCCACCCCGGATATAGAACTGACCATTCTATTATTTCTTTATCAGTAAATGTTACTGTTCTTGCTTCCAAGGTGGAAGCAAGATCCGGAGGATGTGCACGCCGTTCTGGTGTGCATTCACCTAATGTTTTTTTTTTTTTGTTTGTTGTTGTATTGGGTTAAAGCTAAATTTTAATATGTTTTTGACACCAACGCTTGCATCAGCGCGATCACTGATGTTATTGTCTTGAGATACGTTTTAGTATATTGAAACAAAACGCTACTGGGTTTGATAATTATTTATTTTTATAGATTGCAGTACGGGTCCGAGGGTCCCGTAGATGCTAATTAGACAGCAGATTAGTTGTTCCCACGGAAAACTGGAGGTTCAGAGAATTTGTAGAATGTTTATGGTACGGCAAGCTCGTGGTACCGCAAATATCAGTTGACAGATTTACATACCAACGATGGTGTCACGCTACGCAGTTTGTAGTCGCGCGCCTATGTATATAGTTTAATCATCAGCCTGTACATAGAGGTTAAAAGTTACGGTAGTCAAGGGGAGAGAATCAGAATAAATTAATTGAGTTTATAATTAATAAAAGTAGCGAATGTTTTGCGCCCGTGCGGAACGCACTATGTTAGAAAAAACAGCATAGTTGGCTATTTTGTTATTGAGAAGATTAATTGCTGCCATGCGATATTCTATGTGTGAAATGCGTGCTCTAATCGCGAACGGTGCAGGGAATGAATTATGATTAAAACGAGTAAATTCTAGAAGATTCTTAGCTAATCGTATAAAACCCCTTGCACTGTATATTTTGATAGGAGCAGTAACAGTTGCATATCGCTTTTGTAGCCAGAATCAACAGATCCAAGTTGGGTCAAGGTGCCAGTTAGTGACTTTGTCTGTGGGTCGTACAGATCAGACCGTCAACGAAAAAGAGCCTATTGTCGGAAGAGGAGGACTGTTTTGGGAACACTTTGGAAGTGTTTGTTTAACTGGAACTTTTCTAAGCTGTTTAGAATACCTACTGTGTATTCTCGGTGAAATCTGAGTTATCTACGTATAACGTCGGGTGACCTGTGACTCCGTCTAGGACTTCTTATGCCTGTGTAATCACCTTGCCTAACCATCTGTGCCTGTGTGTTTGTCCAGTCATTGTGTGTCTTTGTCTACAGGCCGGAGGATCCACTGGTAGCCGTAAGTTATTTACCTCAATTTCTCAGTTGGCCATAGCGTTCGGGGGTTTGGGTTATGCATGCGGTGTGAATGGTTAGTTAATTACGTTTTCTTAATTCGATTCTATATTTCATATTATTTGCTGCATAAATACCTAGAGAGAGAGAGAGAGAATTTTCTAAAATGTATTATAAATTAAATAATTATAAATTGATATAAAAGAATTCGCTGTTATGTAGCGAAGAGATGACAGAAAGGAGGTGATTGTGAATGTATATACGCGATGACAGGAGTAATGACAGGGAGGATGAGTAAGGATGTGGAAAGGGAGACAACCATTCCGATAGCGGGATGCTTGTGCAGTATAGTGTAATATAATTATTATCTTGTATGTATTGTTGTAGATGTACCAACAAATACAACACCAAAACCCTAGAGCAGATCATTGATGGTGTGCTGAAGCCTTGCTGGTGTGAAGCTTGTGTGCCTCGGCCTATTACGCCGTGTTTTCCGTGTGTCAACCTCGGTTGCGAAGGTTGTGGTATTCGCCCAAGGAACTTTATTTCGTTTATAAAGCACACGCACACACACTCCACCATACACAACAAATAACTATAACCAATGATAATCTGTTGTGAGGAACGATAATTGTTTTACATGTGATAAATTATAAATTACAGCACATTGAGATATATTTAATTTGAATTGATTGATAAACGTTGTTGAGTAATATCACTTGAGCCTTAACTTGTAGATCCGTTGGATCTCATTGTTGATATGATGATGATGGTCATTGTTGTCAGGGTGGCGACGTGGTGATCGTCCTTAACGCTCATGCAATAGGACGTAAAGCATCGTTTTCCAATTTTCACTTGAGCCAGACCAAATGGTCTGGTAAATATGTATGATGAGGGCTTTTTAGCCCAATTATATTGTCCTTAACGCTCATGCAATAGGACGTTAAGCATCGTTTTTCGTTCGTTACCTACTAGATTAAGTAACCCTGTGATTGTATAGTTTTGTCTGGGGGAATTATTTCGCCAGATATTAGTTAATTAATAATTTAGATTATTTCTTACAACTTCTATTCTGCATAAAGGATAAATTTTCTTATTCATTTTATATAATATAAAAGACTTGTTGTATCTATTTGAAGTTTAAGTGGAACAAAGTTTGAATATTTATAAAGATTTAAAGCAGTTGCTTACTGTGTATTTATTTCGTTGTCAGTAAGCTGTTTCAGCCATAATTATTATAAATCTCTTGTACATTTGTAGTTAGTCATTTTCCATTTTGATTTAATTATCATTATTATTTTGAGCGAATTGTTTATGTATTAGTTTGGGGTTATATTAGTGGGATTGAGGGTTGGTTGGTTGGGAAGCGGGATAAAGGGAGTTAATTTTTAGTGCGAATGAGTGTGTGAAATAAAGAAATTGTCTTGTTACTTCTGGTTTTGTCTTTTAGAGTTTATTTAGGTGTTGGGTTTTTTTTCTCGTGTGAAAGAGCACACATGTCGAACCACTGTTGAGGCAGTTGGGACGTGACAGATGGTTTATAGAATGTTTATGATATGGCAAGCTCGTGGTACCGCAAATATCAGTTGACAGATTTACATACCAACGATGGTTTATAGAATGTTCATGGTACGGCAAGCTCGTGGTACCGCAAATATCAGTTGACAGACTTACATACCAACAACGATGTTTGCATTAGAATTATTCTAGGCATTCGGTACCCAGACCTTTAAAAAATGATAATGATGAATGAAGAGATATGTTTAGTTGATAAGTTAGAGAGTTTTCTTAACTAGTAATTGATACCTTTTTTGTTAGGAACGTAATTATTGTGCACACTATGAATATGTACGTAAGCTACATTGTATTATAGTGAATGTAGTTGATGTGATGCATCTTCTGTATTCTTTCTGTGACTTGACCACGTATCTTATGAAGTATGAGCTTCTGTCCATTTTTATATAGATTATATGTGTGATTTCCAGTGCTGTACTTATTCGTATTGTCAGCATAAAATGATACACCCAGGACAAAAGTGCAGTCAGAAAGGAATAGTTTGTACCGGGGTACCAAAAGTGTACGAGGGTGAAATACCGGACCTGTCAGAACGAGTAAGGGAAAATTAGAATGAATGCCATAGCCGATGGGAAATTCCGGAAAGCCCCTGGGAAGGTATGCAGTTTAATGGCGTCTGCAGGTGCCAGATTCGGGGGCAGTTTGTGTTTTTAAGAAGTAATGCGGCCCCACGAGTAGACTACGAGTCATGCAGATGCATATGGTATAGTTATGTTTTCTTTGTTTGTGCGTTTTGAGAGAAAGAGTACTAGGGCCGGAGTTTGAAGGGAAGTTGAGAGAGAGAGAGTTACTTTTAGGGATGGGTTTAATAAAATACATTTAGAAGAGACAAGGTTTGAATGACGGGAAAGGGGAGGAGGGAGCTGGTGTACCAACCAATGGTCAAGGTCTTAAAACCCAGCTGCCCTGAAAGATGACTATAAAATAAGGTGCAAGAAGGATTTGTCTAGTCAGGAAAGAATTAGGAAGAGAGGAAGTCAGAAAGGGATTAGATAGATAGTCACTTAGAAAGGATAGTATTGGGGAAATAAGGCTGGGTGGATTGTAACAAAAGAGACAATTACTCGTACGTTTGGGTGTTCACCAAAGTGGTGTTTTCAAGAAGTTCGAAAGTTTTGTAGACGTTCACTGCGTGTCGTCGATTCACTATCTTTTTTTTGGTATTCCTGATATCATGTGTTTTGTGGATCCAGTCCTGTAACCAGTCTGCGCGGTTTTGATCATCTCTTGGGATTGAGCCAGAGGGTTAGTAAATGTGCCTTTTTTGATGTTTTTGTATCGAATATTTTATTTTGGTGTCATTCATTTTATTCTGTGCCTTATGATTTCATAAATAATTTGTTGTCCTTTTGTCAAGCTTATTTTAGTATTGTTCTAATGATTTATTCCGATTTAATTCTGGATTGTGTCTCCAAATTTAGTGGAAGACTAGTTTATATTACAACCTGGTAAAGAGTTTGTTTCAAAGGCTTTGTTTTAATTGTCTTCAATAATCGCGTTTTCTTTAAGCTTATTTATGGGAAGCTAATGAGAAAGTTGTTAGGTAATTCAAAACGTCATGCTTACAGATTTCTGGTGTTAAGCATTTATTTGATAAGCTTGTATTTTTGTCGGTAATTTTATTTAAAATTTTGGTGCTTGTGTTCTGAAAATGAGCTTGCCTTGTTTTTCAATGGTCCCTTTTGAAGCTGCAAATTAATTCAATTCAGTATTTTAATTTCACGTCTGTTCAAAACAATGTGATTTTAGACAACAAAAAGGTATGAAAATAAAAATAAAATAATGTATTAAGTGAATTAAAGGAATAAATAAAATTAATAAATTAAAAAAAAAAAAAAAAAAAAAAAAAAAAAAAAATAATAATAATAATAATAATAATAATAATAATAATAATATACTTAAAATTAATAATAATATATTAATGTTTTTCAAAATTATAATATTTTATATAAGTCTGTTTTCATAATGATACTAGCAGTGTTACATATTTTTGTACCATATAAAATGGTTTTAGTGTCATCCTATGTTGATAATAGAATTCCCTGTTGTTTGCATAATGGTGTTAAACAGTACATTTAAACAGTAAATGATTTAAAGAGACGATCCCTTTACATATACAATTTATATGTTTTAAATACTTTGTATTTCACGAATTTAATCGTAGTTTGTATATTAATTTTGAAATTGCTTTTGAACAACATATAATAGTTACTTTAGGAATTGTCATTATAATATTTATTTTAGAAAGCTGCAAGGCATGATGCAGTCTTGATAACGGTGCGTGCAAGTGAGAATAACGTGCACTATTCAATGTTCTTGTTTTTGATGAATTTTGTCTAGAAATTATTGAGCTAAACCTTTCTGAGTGTGCCGTGATTGTAAATTTGCTTTGTTGTTCCTTTTGTATTTACAGTTTCATCGCTCTCTTTTTACGCGACTTCACGCCTTCTTCAATTCTTTAGTTGTTGTCATCCACTATTAGTTAGGTTAAAATCAATATTTTCAACTTGTTTTCAATTTGGTTTTTTAATTAGTTATTTACCACTGTTCTTTAATGCAAAAATAAATTTTCATTTTTTACTTTCTATCTGCGTGTGTCGTCGTACTTTATTGAGCGCATGTGAAATCGTGGCCTAACCTCCCTTGACTCGCATTTTCCCAATTCCGTCAGACGGGTGCAGGAACAATTAATAATAATGCCTATTAAGTTTTATTTAAGAGCCAGCCGTGCGCACCTCAAGGTTGGGGAACATTGTTCTTCGTGTTAAACGGAGCATCCACTGTATCCACAAGGAAAATAATATTATTCTATTTCTTATAATGTATTTTAGGGACTTGACAACACTGTCATTCTAATTCTGACTTGACTTGATTTTGCTTTTGGAATGGTGTGCAGTGAAAACGAATTTGGTGTAAGAAATTCTGTCAGTTAATGATGTAAGTTCTTATATACACTTACTTTCATTTATATCTAAATAAACCTACTGCGTTGTAATCCCCCAATAGGCTATGGCAATTATGTTACTGCAATGTGTGGATAAAGACTTATTTTCAAAATAGGCTGCTAGTGCTGTAATAACGAACAGACTGTTGATTTAACAGTTAAAATCATGGCGAGTTCCATGGTTTACGGGGAACGGATGCCGCGGATGCAGTTCGCTACTGCAATGACCACTGCGGCACGGAAGGAACCCAGCC
>CM072525.1:54864042-54891542 GCA_036898135.1 Oncomelania hupensis | reverse complement strand
GCCTCCCTCAGCCTCCCTCTCAGCCTCAGCCTCCCGCAGCCTCTCTCAGCCTCCCTCTCAGCCTCCCTCAGCCTCCCTCTCAGCCTCCCTCAGCCTAGCCTCCCTCAGCCTCCCTCAGCCTCTCTCAGCCTCTCTCAGCCTCTCAGCCTCCATCTCAGCCTCCCTCTCAGCCTCCCTCAGCCTCCCTCTCAGCCTCTCTCAGCCTCCCTGTGCCTCCCTCGACCTCCCTCAGCCTCCCTCGGCCTCCCTCGGCCTCCCTCGGCCTCCCTCAGCCTCCCTTAGCCTCCCTCAGCCTTCCTCTCAGCCTCCCTCAGCCTCCCTCAGCCTCCCTCTCAGCCTCCCTCAGCCTCCCTCTCAGCCTCTCAGCCTCCCTCAGTCTCTCTCTCAGTCTCCCTCTCAGCCTCCCTCAGCCTCCCTCAGCCTCTCTCTCAGTCTCCCTCTCAGCCTCCCTCAGCCTCCCTCTCAGCCTCTCAGCCTCCCTCTCAGCCTCTCAGCCTCCCTCTCAGCCTCCCTCAGCCTCCCTCAGCCTCCCTCAGCCTTCCTCAGCCTCCCTCTCAGCCTCTCTCAGCTTCCCTCAGCCTCTCTCGGCCTCTCAGCCTCACGCAGCCTCCCTCAGCCTCTCTCAGCCTCTCAGCCTCCCTCTCAGCCTCCCTCAGCCTCCCTCTCAGCCTCCTCAGCCTCCCTCTCAGCCTCTCAGCCTTTCTCAGCCTCTCCCAGCCTCCCTCAGCCTCCCTCAGCCTCTCTCATCCTCTCTCAGCCTCTCAGCCTCCATCTCAGCCTCCCTCTCAGCCTCCCTCAGCCTCCCTCTCAGCCTCTCTCGGCCTCTCTCGGCCTCTTTCAGCATCTCTCAGCCTCTCGCAGCATCCCTGTGCCTCCCTCGACCTCCCTCAGCCTCCCTCGGCCTCCCTCAGCCTCCCTCGGCCTCCCTCAGCCTCCCTCAGCATCCCTTTCAGCCTCCCTCAGTCTCCCTCAGCCTCCCTCTCAGCCTCCCTCTCAGCCTCTCAGCCTCCCTCAGTCTCTCTCTCAGCCTCCCTCTCAGCCTCCCTCAGCCTCCCCTTAGCCTCCCTCAGCCTCTCTCAGCCTCCCTCAGCCTCCCTCTCAGCCTCTCAGCCTCCCTCTCAGCCTCCCCTCAGCCTCTCTCGGCCTCCCTCAGCCTCCCTCAGCCTCCCTCTCAGCCTCTCAGCCTCCCTCTCAGCCTCCCTCAGCCTCTCTCGGCCTCCCTCAGCCTCCCTCAGCCTCCCTCTCAGCCTCTCAGCCTCCCTCTCAGCCTCCCTCAGCCTCCCTCTCAGCCTCTCAGCCTCCCTCTCAGCCTCCCTCAGCCTCTCTCGGCCTCCCTCAGCCTCCCTCAGCCTCCCTCTCAGCCTCTCAGCCTCCCTCTCAGCCTCTCTCGGCCTCCCTCAGCCTCCCTCAGCCTCCCTCAGCCTCTCTCAGCCTCTCTCAGCCTCCCTCAGCCTCCCTCTCAGACTCTCTCAGCCTCTCTCAGCCTCCCTCAGCCTCCCTCAGCCTCCCTCTCAGCCTCCCTCAGCCTCCCTCTCAGACTCTCTCAGCCTCTCTCACCCTCCCTCAGCCTCCCTCTCAGACTCTCTCAGCCTCTCTCAACCTCTCTCGGCCTCTTTCAGCATCTCTCAGCCTCTCGCAGCCTCCCTCAGCCTCTCTCAGCCTCCCTCAGCCTCCATCTCAGCCTCTCCCAGCCTCTCTCAGCCTCTCTCGGCCTCTCTCAGCCTCTCTCGGCCTCTCTCGGCCTCTATCAGCATCTCTTAGCCTCCCTCAGCCTCTCTCGGCCTCTCTCAGCCTCCCTCAGCCTCCCTCAAACTCCCTCGGCCTCTCTTCGCCTCTCTTAGCCTCTCTTAGCCTCTCTTTGCCTCTCTCAGCCTCTCTCGGGCTCTTTCAGCCTCTCTCGGCCTCTCTCGGCCTCTTTCAGCCTCTCTCAGCCTCTCTCAGCCTCAATCTCAGCCTCCCTCAGCCTCCCTCAGCCTCACTCAGCCTCTCTCAGCCTCCCTCAGCCTCCCTCAGCCTCCCTCTCAGCCTCCCTCAGCCTCCCTCTCAGCCTCTCAGCCTCCCTCAGCCTCCCTCTCAGCCTCCCTCATCCTCTTTCAGCCTTTCTCAGCCTTTCAACCTCCCTCTGCCTCTCTCAGCCTCTCTCTCAGCCTCCCTCTCAGCCTCCCTCAGCCTCCCTCTCAGCCTCCCTCATCCTCTTTCAGCCTTTCTCAGCCTTTCAGCCTCCCTCTGCCTCTCTCAGCCTCCCTCAGCCTCTCTCTGCCTCCCTCTCAGCCTCTCAGCCTCCCTCAGCCTCTCTCAGCTTCCCTCTCAGCCTCCATCAGCCTCCCTCAGCCTCCCTCTCAGCCTCCCTCTCAGCCTCCCTCAGCCTCCCTCGGCCTCCCTCAGCCTCCCTCAGCCTCCCTCTTAGCCTCCCTCAGCCTCCCTCTCAGCCTCTCAGCCTCCCTCAGCCTCTCTCAGCCTCCCTCTCAGCCTCCCTCAGCCTCTCTCAGCCTCTCAGCCTCCCTCTCAGCCTCCCTCAGCCTCCCTCTCAGCCTCTCTCAGCCTCCCTGTGCCTCCCTCGACCTCCCTCAGCCTCCCTCGGCCTCCCTCAGCCTCACTTTCAGCCTCCTTCAGCCTCCCTCGGCCTCCCTGAGCCTCCCTCTCAGCCTCCCTCAGCCTCCCTCTCAGCTCCCCTCAGCCTCCCTCTCAGCCTCTCTCTCAGCCTCCCTCTCAGCCTCCCTCAGCCTCCCTCTCAGCCTCCCTCTCAGCCTCTCAGCCTCCCTCTCAGCCTCCCTCAGCCTTCCTCAGCCTCCCTCAGCCTCCCTCTCAGCCTCCCTCTCAGCCTCCCTCAGCCTTCCTCAGCCTCTCTCAGCCTCCCTCTTAGCCTCTCTCAGCCTCCCTCAGCCTCCCACTCAGCCTCTCTCAGCCTCCCTCTTAGCCTCCATCAGCCTCCCTCTTAGCCTCTCTCAGCCTCCATCAGCCTCCCTCTTAGCCTCTCTCAGCCTCCATCAGCCTCCCTCTTAGCCTCTCTCAGCCTCCCTCAGCCTCCCACTCAGCCTCTCTCAGCCTCCCTCTTAGCCTCCATCAGCCTCCCTCTTAGCCTCTCTTAGCCTCCATCAGCCTCCCTCTTAGCCTCTCTCAGCCTCCATCAGCCTCCCTCTTAGCCTCTCTTAGCCTCCCACAGCCTCTCTCAGCCTCCCTTTTCGCCTCTCTCAGCCTCCCTCAGCCTCCCTTTTAGCCTCCCTCAGCCTCCCTCTCAGCCTCTCAGCCTCTCAGCCTCTCTCAGCCTCCCACAGCCTCCCTCAGCCTCCCTTTTAGCCTCTCTCAGCCTCCCTCAGCCTCCCTCTTTTAGCCTCTCTCAGCCTCCCTCAGCCTCCCTTTTAGCCTCTCTCAGCCTCTCTCAGCCTCCCTCAGCCTCCCTTTTAGCCTCTCTCAGCCTCCCTCAGCCTCCCTCAGACTCTCTCAGCCTCTCTCAGCCTCAATCTCAGCCTCCCTCAGCCTCACTCAGCCTCTCTCAGCCTCCCTCAGCCTCTCTCAGCCTCCCTCTCAGCCTCCCTCAGCCTCCCTCTCAGCCTCTCAGCCTCCCTCAGCCTCCCTCTCAGCCTCCCTCATCCTCTTTCAGCCTTTCTGAGCCTTTCAGCCTCCCTCTGCCTCTCTCAGCCTCTCTCTCAGCCTCCTCTCAGCCTCCCTCAGCCTCCCTCTCAGCCTCTCAGCCTCCCTCAGCTTCCCTCTCAGCCTCCCTCATCCTCTTTCAGCCTTTCTCAGCCTTTCAGCCTCCCTCTGCCTCTCTCAGCCTCCCTCAGCCTCTCTCAGCTTCCCTCTCAGCCTCCATCAGCCTCCCTTAGCCTCCCTCTCAGCCTCCCTCTCAGCCTCCCTCAGCCTCCCTCAGCCTCCCTCGGCCTCCCTCAGCCTCCCTCAGCCTCCCTCTCAGCCTCCCTCAGCCTCCCTCTCAGCCTCTCAGCCTCCCTCAGCCTCTCTCAGCCTCCCTCTCAGCCTCCCTCAGCATCTCTCAGCCTCTCAGCCTCCCTCGGCCTCCCTCAGCCTCCCTTTCAGCCTCCCTCAGCCTCCCTTTCAGCCTCCCTCAGCCTCCCTCAGCCTCACTCTCAGCCTCTCTCAGCCTCCCCTCAGCCTCTCAGCCTCCCTCAGCCTCCCTCAGCCTCTCAGCCTCCCTTAGCCTCTCTCGGCCTCCCTCAGCCTCCCTCAGCTTCCCTCTCAGCCTCCCTCAGCCTTCCCTCAGCCTTCCCCCAGCCTCCCTCTCAGACTCCCTCAGCCTTCCTCAGCCTCCCTCTCAGCCTCCCTCTCAGCCTCCCTCTCAGCCTCCCTCAGCCTCCCTCAGCCTCCCTCGGCCTCCCTCAGCCTCCCTCAGCCTCCCTCTCAGCCTCCCTCAGCCTCCCTCTCAGCCTCTCAGCCTCCCTCAGCCTCTCTCAGCCTCCCTCTCAGCCTCCCTCAGCATCTCTCAGCCTCTCAGCCTCCCTCTCAGCCTCCCTCAGCCTCCCTCTCAGCCTCTCTCAGCCTCCCCGTGCCTCCCTCGACCTCCCTCAGCCTCCCTCGGCCTCCCTCAGCCTCCCTTTCAGCCTCCCTCAGCCTCCCTCAGCCTCACTCTCAGCCTCTCTCAGCCTCCCTCAGCCTCTCAGCCTCCCTCAGCCTCCCTCAGCCTCTCAGCCTCCCTTAGCCTCTCTCGGCCTCCCTCAGCCTCCCTCAGCTTCCCTCTCAGCCTCCCTCAGCCTTCCCTCAGCCTTCCCCCAGCCTCCCTCTCAGACTCCCTCAGCCTTCCTCAGCCTCCCTCAGCCTCCCTCCCTCAGCCTCCCTCGGCTTCCCTCAGCCTCCCTCTCAGCCTCCCTCTCAGCCTCCCTCGGCCTCCCTCAGCCTCCCTCAGCCTCCCTCTCAGCCTCCCTCAGCCTCCCTCTCAGCCTCTCAGCCTCCCTCAGCCTCTCTCAGCCTCCCTCTAAGCCTCCCTCAGCCTCCCTCAGCCTCCCTCAGCCTCTCTCAGCCTCTCAGCCTCCCTCTCAGCCTCCATCAGCCTCCCTCTCAGCCTCCATCAGCCTCCCTCTCAGCCTCTCAGCCTCCCTCAGCCTCTCTCAGCCTCCCTCTCAGCCTCCCTCAGCCTCCCTCAGCCTCTCTCAGCCTCTCTTAGCCTCTCAGCCTCCCTCTCAGCCTCCCTCAGCCTCCCTCTCAGCCTCCATCAGCCTCCCTCTCAGCCTCTCAGCCTTTCTCAGCCTCTCTCAGCCTCCCTCTCAGCCTCCCTCAGCCTCCCTCAGCCTCCCTCAGCCTCTCTCAGCCTCTCAGCCTCCATCTCAGCCTCCCTCTCAGCCTCCCTCAGCCTCCCTCTCAGCCCCTCTCAGCCTCCCTGTGCCTCCCTCGATCTCCCTCAGGCTCCCTTTTAGCCTCCCTCAGCCTCCCTCGGCCTCACTCAGCCTCCCTCAGCCTCTCTCAGCCTCCCTCTCAGCCTCTCAGCCTCCTTTTCAGCCTCCCTCAGCCTCCCTCGGCCTCCCTCAGCCTCCCTCTCAGCCTCTCAGCCTCCCGCAGCCTCTCTCAGCCTCCCTCTCAGCCTCCCTCAGCCTCATTCTCAGCCTCCCTCAGCCTCTCTCAGCCTCTCTCAGCCTCTCAGCCTCCATCTCAGCCACCCTCTCAGCCTCCCTCAGCCTCCTTCTCAGCCTCTCTCAGCCTCCCTGTGCCTCCCTCGACCTCCCTCAGCCTCCCTCGGCCTCCCTCAGCCTCCCTCGGCCTCCCTCAGCCTCCCTCAGCCTCCCTCAGCCTCCCTCTCAGCCTCCCTCAGTCTCCCTCAGCCTCCCTCTCAGCCTCCCTCAGCCTCCCTCTCAGCCTCCCTCAGCCTCCCTCAGCCTCCCTCAGCCTCCCTCTCAGCCTCCCTCAGTCTCTCTCTCAGCCTCCCTCTCAGCCTCCCTCAGCCTCCCTCAGCCTCCTTCAGCCTCTCTCAGCCTCCCTCAGTCTCTCTCTCAGCCTCCCTCTCAGCCTCCCTCAGCCTCCCTCAGCCTCCTTCAGCCTCTCTCTCAGCCTCCCTCTCAGCCTCCCTCAGCCTCCCTCTCAGCCTCTCAGCCTCCCTCTCAGCCTCCCTCAGCCTCCCTCTCAGCCTCCCTCAGCCTCCCTCTTAGCCTCTCTCAGCCTCCCTCAGCCTCCCTCAGCCTCCCTCAGCCTCCCTCAGCCTCCCACTCAGCCTCTCTCAGCCTCTCTCAGCCTTTCCCAGCCTCCCTCTCAGCCTTCCTCAGCCTCCCTCAGCCTCCCTCAGCCTCTCTCAGCCTCACTCAGCCTCTCAGCCTCCATCTCAGCCTCCCTCTCAGCCTCCCTCAGCCTCCCTCTCAGCCTCTCTCAGCCTCCCTGTGCCTCCCTCGACCTCCCTCAGCCTCCCTTTTAGCCTCCCTCAGCCTCCCTCGGCCTCACTCAGCCTCTCTCAGCCTCCCTCTCAGCCTCTCAGCCTCCTTTTCAGCCTCCCTCAGCCTCCCTCGGCCTCCCTCAGCCTCCCTCTCAGCCTCTCAGCCTCCCGCAGCCTCTCTCAGCCTCCCTCTCAGCCTCCCTCAGCCTCCCTCTCAGCCTCCCTCAGCCTAGCCTCCCTCAGCCTCTCTCAGCCTCTCTCAGCCTCTCAGCCTCCATCTCAGCCTCCCTCTCAGCCTCCCTCAGCCTCCCTCTCAGCCTCTCTCAGCCTCCCTGTGCCTCCCTCGACCTCCCTCAGCCTCCCTCGGCCTCCCTCAGCCTCCCTCGGCCTCCCTCAGCCTCCCTTAGCCTCCCTCAGCCTTCCTCTCAGCCTCCCTCAGTCTCCCTCAGCCTCCCTCTCAGCCTCCCTCAGCCTCCCTCTCAGCCTCTCAGCCTCCCTCAGTCTCTCTCTCAGTCTCCCTCTCAGCCTCCCTCAGCCTCCCTCAGCCTCTCTCTCAGTCTCCCTCTCAGCCTCCCTCAGCCTCCCTCTCAGCCTCTCAGCCTCCCTCTCAGCCTCTCAGCCTCCCTCTCAGCCTCCCTCAGCCTCCCTCAGCCTCCCTCGGCCTTCCTCAGCCTCCCTCTCAGCCTCTCTCAGCTTCACTCAGCCTCTCTCGGCCTCTCAGCCTCACGCAGCCTCCCTCAGCCTCTCTCAGCCTCTCAGCCTCCCTCTCAGCCTCCCTCAGCCTCCTCTCAGCCTCTCTCAGCCTCCCTCAGGCCTCCTCTCAGCCTACCTCAGGCTCCCTACAGCCTCTCTCAGCTCCTCAGCCTCTCTCAGCCTCCTCTCAGCTCCCTCAGCCTCCCTCTCAGCCTCCCTCAGTCCTCCTCAGCTCCCTCAGCCTCCCTCTCAGCCTCTCTCAGCCTCCCTTCCGCCTCCTTCAGCCTCCCTCTCAGCCTCCCTCAGCCTCCCTCTCAGCCTCTCTCAGCCTCCCTCAGCCTCCCTCGGCCTCCCTCTCAGCTCTCTCAGCTCATCAGCCTCCCCTCTCAGCCTCTCTCAGCCTCCCTCAGCCTCCCTCTCAGCCTCTCTCAGCTCCCTCAGCCTCCCTCAAGCCTCCCTCTCAGCCTCTCTCAGCCTCCCTCAGCCTCCCTTCAGCCTCTCTCAGCCTCCTCTCAGCCTCCTTAGCCTCCCTCTCAGCCTCTCTCAGCCTCCTCACCTCCTCTCCGCCTCCCTCAGCCTCCTCTCAGCAGCCTCCCTCAGTCTCTCTCTCAGCCTCCCTCTCAGCCTCCCTCAGCCTCCCTCAGCCTCCCTCAGCCTCCCTCAGCCTCTCTCTCAGCCTCCATCAGCCTCCCTCTCAGCCTCTCAGCCTCCCCCTCAGCCTCCCTCAGCCTCTCTCGGCCTCCCTCAGCCTCCCTCAGCCTCCCTCTCAGCCTCTCAGCCTCCCTCTCAGCCTCCCTCAGCCTCTCTCGGCCTCCCTCAGCCTCCCTCAGCCTCCCTCTCAGCCTCTCAGCCTCCCTCTCAGCCTCCCTCAGCCTCCCTCTCAGGCTCTCAGCCTCCCTCTCAGCCTCCCTCTCAGCCTCCCTCAGCCTCTCTCTCGGCCTCCCTCAGCCTCCCTCAGCCTCCCTCTCAGCCTCTCAGCCTCCCTCTCAGCCTCTCTCAGCCTCTCTCAGCCTCCCTCAGCCTCCCTCTCAGCCTCTCTCAGCCTCCCTCAGCCTCCCTCGGCCTCCCTCAGCCTCCCTCTCAGCCTCCCTCAGCCTCCCTCTCAGCCTCTTAGCCTCCCTCAGCCTCTCTCAGCCTCCCTTTTAGCCTCTCTCAGCCTCCCGCAGCCTCCCTCAGACTCTCTCAGCCTCCCTCAGCCTCTCTCAGCCTCAATCTCAGCCTCCCTCAGCCTCCCTCAGCCTCACTCAGCCTCTCTCAGCCTCCCTCAGCCTCTCTCAGCCTCCCTCTCAGCCTCCCTCAGCCTCCCTCTCAGCCTCTCAGCCTCCCTCAGCCTCCCTCTCAGCCTCCCTCATCATCTTTCAGCCTTTCTCAGCCTTTCAGCCTCCCTCTGCCTCTCTCAGCCTCTCTCTCAGCCTCCCTCTCAGCCTCCCTCAGCCTCCCTCTCAGCCTCTCAGCCTCCCTCAGCTTCCCTCTCAGCCTCCCTCATCCTCTTTCAGCCTTTCTCGGCCTTTCAGCCTCCCTCTGCCTCTCTCAGCCTTCCTCAGCTTCTCTCTGCCTCCCTCTTAGCCTCTCAGCCTCCCTCAGCCTCTCTCAGCTTCCCTCTCAGCCTCCATCAGCCTCCCTCAGCCTCCCTCTCAGCCTCCCTCTCAGCCTCCATCAGCCTCCCTCAGCCTCCCTCAGCCTCCCTCGGCCTCCCTCAGCCTCCCTCAGCCTCCCTCTCAGCCTCCCTCAGCCTCCCTCTCAGCCTCCCTCAGCCTCTCTCAGCCTCCCTCTCAGCCTCCCTCAGCATCTCTCAGCCTCTCAGCCTCCCTCTCAGCCTCCCTCAGCCTCCCTCTCAGCCTCTCTCAGCCTCCCTGTGCCTCCCTCGACCTCCCTCAGCCTCCCTCGGCCTCCCACAGCCTCACTTTCAGCCTCCTTCAGCCTCCCTGAGCCTCCCTCTCAGCCTCCCTCAGACTCCCTCTCAGCCTCCCTCAGCCTCCCTCTCAGCCTCTCTCTCAGCCTCCCTCTCAGCCTCCCTCAACCTCCCTCTTAGCCTCCCTCTCAGCCTCTCAGCCTCCCTCTCAGCCTCCCTCAGCCTTCCTTAGCCTCCCTCAGCCTCCCTCTCAGCCTCTCTCAGCCTCCATCTGCTTCTCTCGGCCTCCCTCAGCCTCCCTCTTAGCCTCTCTCAGCCTACCTCTGCCTCCCTCAGCCTCCCTCAGCCTCTCTCGGCCTCTCTCAGCCTCACTCAGCCCCCCTCGGCCTCCCTCAGCCTCCCTCGGCCTCCTCAGCCTTCCTCTCAGCCTCTCTCAGCCTCCCTCTGCCTCTCTCGGCCTCCCTCAGCCTCCCTCTCAGCCTCTCTCAGCCTCCCTTAGCCTTCCTCAGCCTCCCTCAGCCTCCCTCGGCCTCTCAGCCTCACTCAGCCTCCCTCGGCCTCCCTCAGCCTCCTTCAGCCTCTCAGCCTCCCTCAGCCTCCCTCATTATCTCTCTGCCTCCCTCGGCCTCCCTCAGCCTCACTCTCACAGCCTCTCAGCCTCTCTCAGCCTGCCTCAGCCTCTCAGCCTCCCTCAGCCTCCCTCAGCCTCTCAGCCTCCCTTAGCCCCTCTCGGCCTCCCTCAGCCTCCCTCAGCCTCCCTCTCAGCCTCCCTCAGCCTTCCCTCAGCCTCCCTCTCAGCCTCCCTCAGCCTTCCTCAGCCTCCCTCAGCCTCCCTCCCTCAGCCTCCCTCGGCTTCCCTCAGCCTCCCTCTCAGCCTCCCTCTCAGCCTCCCTAAGCCTCCCTCAGCCTCTCTCAGCCTCCCTCTCAGCCTCTCAGCCTCCCTCTCAGCCTCCCTAAGCCTCCCTCAGCCTCTCTCAGCCTCCCTCTCAGCCTCTCAGCCTCCCTCTTAGCCTCCCTTAGCCTCCCTCAGCCTCTCTCAGCCTCCCTCAGCCTTTCTCTCAGCCTCCCTCGGCTTCCCTCAGCCTCCCTCTCAGCCTCCCTCTCAGCCTCCCTCAGCCTCCCTCAGCCTCTCTCAGCCTCCCTCTCAGCCTCTCAGCGTTACTCAGCCTCTCTCAGCCTCCCTCTTAGCCTCCCTTAGCCTCCCTCAGCCTCTCTCAGCCTCCCTCAGCCTCCCTCAGCCTCCCTCTCAGCCTCCCTCAGCCTCCCTCTCAGCCTCCCTCTCAGCCTCTCAGCCTCCCTCAGCCTCTCTCAGCTTCCCTCTCAGCCTCCCTCAGCCTCCCTCAGCCTCACTCAGCCTCCCTCTCAGCCTCCCTCTCAGCCTCTCAGCCTCCTTCTCAGCCTCCCTCATCCTCTTTCAGCGTTTCTCAGCCTTTCAGCCTCCCTCAGCCTCTCTCAGCCTCCCTCAGCCTCTCTCAGCCTCCTCTCAGACTCCCTCAGCCTCCCTCTCAGCCTCTCAGCCTCCCTTAGCCTCCCTCTCAGCCTCCGTCATCCTCTTTGAGCCTTTCTCAGCCTTTCAGCCTCCCTCTGCCTCTCTTACCCTCCCTCAGCCTCTCTCGCAGCCTCCCTCAGCCTCCCTCTCAGCCTCTCAGCCTCCCTCAGCCTCCCTCTCAGCCTCCCTCATCCTCTTTCAGCCTTTCGCAGCCTTTCAGCCTCCCTCCGCCTCTCTCAGCCTCCTTCAGCCTCTCTCAGCCTCTCTCAGCCTCCCTCTTAGGCTCTTAGCCTCCCTCAGCCTCTCTCAGCCTCCCTCTCAGCCTCTCTCAGCCTCCCTCAGCCTCACTCAGCCTCCCTCTCAGCCTCCCTCTCAGCCTCCCTCTCAGCCTCTCAGCCTCCCTCTCAGCCTCCTTCAGCCTCTCTCAGCCTCTCTCAGCCTCCCTCTTAGGCTCTTAGCCTCCCTCAGCCTCTCTCAGCCTCCCTCAGCCTCTCTCAGCCTCCCTCAGCCTCACTCAGCCTCCCTCTCAGCCTCCCTCTCAGCCTCTCAGCCTCCCTCTCAGCCTCCCTCGGCCTCCCTCAGCCTCCCTCAGCCTCCCTCTCAGCGTCCCTCAGCCTCCTTCTCAGCCTCTCAGCCTCCCTCAGCCTCCCTCAGCCTCCCTCGGCCTCCCTCTCAGCCTCTCTCAGCCTCCCTCTGCCTCTCTCGGCCTCCCTCTTCCTCCCGCTCAGCCTCTCAGCCTCCCTCAGCCTCTCTCAGCCTCCCTTTCAGCCTCCCTCAGCCTCACTCAGCCTCTCTCAGCCTCCCTCAGCCTCTCTCAGCCTCCCTCAGCCTCTCTCTCAGCCTCCCTCTCAGGCTTTGTATCAGCCTCTCTCTCAGCCTCCCTCAGCCTCCCTCTCAGCCTCTCTCTCAACCTCCCTCTCAGCCTCCCTCTCAGCCTCTCAGCCTCCCTCAGCCTCCATCAGCCTCCCTCAGCCTCCCTCTCAGCCTCCCTCAGCCTCCCTCTCAGACTCTCAGCCTCCCTCAGCCTCTCTCAGCCTCCCTCTCAGCCTCCCTCAGCCTCCCTCAGCCTCCCTCAGCCATTCTCAGCCTCCATCGGCCTCCCTCAGCCTCCCTCTTAGCTTCTCTCAGCCTCCCTCAGCCTCTCAGCCTCCCTCAGCCTCTCTCGGCCTCCCTCAGCCTCCCTCAGCCTCCCTCTCAGCCTCCCTCAGCCTTCCCTCAGCCGGCCTCTCAGCCTCCCTCAGCCTTCCTCCCTCAGCCTCCCTCCCTCAGCCTCCCTCGGCCTCCCTCACCCTCAAATTTCAAATTTCAGCCTCCCTCTGCCTCTCTCGGCCTCCCTCAGCCTCCCTTAGCCTCCCTCTCAGCCTCCCTCAGCCTCCCTCTCAGCCTCTCTCAGCCTATCTCAGCCTCTCTCAGCCTCGCTCGGCCTCCCTGAGCCTCCCTCAGCCTCTCTCAGCCTCCCTCTCAGCCTCCCTCAGCCTCCCCCTCAGCCTCCCTCTCAGCCTCCCTCTCAGCCTCTCTCTCAGCCTCCCTCTCAGCCTCCCTCAGCCTCCCTCTCAGCCTCCCTAAGCCTCCCTCAGCCTCTCTCAGCCTCCCTCACCTCTCAGCCTCTCTCAGCGTTTACTCAGCCTCTCTCAGCCTCCCTCTTAGCCTCCCTTAGCCTCTCTCAGCCTCGCTCGGCCTCCCTGAGCCTCCCTCAGCCTCTCTCAGCCTCCCTCTCAGCCTCCCTCAGCCTCCCCCTCAGCCTCCCTCTCAGCCTCCCTCTCAGCCTCCCTCTCAGCCTCTCAGCCTCCCTCTCAGCCTCCCTCAGCCTCCCTCCCTCAGCCTCCCTCGGCCTCCCTCAGCCTCCCTCTATCAGCATCTCTTAGCCTCCCTCAGCCTCCCTCTCAGCCTCCCTCTCAGCCTCCCTCAGCCTCCCTCGGCCTCCCTCAGCCTCCCTCAGCCTCCCTCTCAGCCTCCCTCAGCCTCCCTCTCAGCCTCTCAGCCTCCCTCAGCCTCTCTCAGCCTCCCTCTCAGCCTCCCTCAGCATCTCTCAGCCTCTCAGCCTCCCTCTCAGCCTCCTTCAGCCTCCCTCTCAGCCTCTCTCAGCCTCCCTGTGCCTCCCTCGACCTCCCTCAGCCTCCCTCGGCCTCCCTCAGCCTCACTTTCAGCCTCCTTCAGCCTCCCTCGGCCTCCCTGAGCCTCCCTCTCAGCCTCCCTCAGCCTCCCTCTCAGCTCCCCTCAGCCTCCCTCTCAGCCTCTCTCTCAGCTTCCCTCTCAGCCTCCCTCAGCCTCCCTCTCAGCCTCCCTCTCAGCCTCTCAGCCTCCCTCTCAGCCTCCCTCAGCCTTCCTCAGCCTCCCTCAGCCTCCCTCTCAGCCTCTCTCAGCCTCCCTCTGCTTCTCTCGGCCTCCCTCAGCCTCCCTCTCAGCCTCTCCCAGCCTCCCTCTGCCTCCCTCAGCCTCCCTCAGCCTCTCTCGGCCTCTCTCAGCCTCACTCAGCCTCCCTCGGCCTCCCTCAGCCTCCCTCGGCCTCCTCAGCCTCCCTCTCAGCCTCTCTCAGCCTCCCTCTGCCTCTATCGGCCTCCCTCAGCCTCTCTCTCAGCCTCTTTCAGCCTCCCTTAGCCTTCCTCAGCCTCCCTCAGCCTCCCTCGGCCTCTCAGCCTCACTCAGCCTCCCTCGGCCTCCCTCAGCCTCCATCAGCCTCTCAGCCTCCTTCAGTCTCCCTCAGCCTCCCTCATTATCTCTCTGCCTCCCTCGGCCTCCCTCAGCCTCACTCTCAGCCTCTCTCAGCCTCTCTCAGCCTCCCTCAGCCTCTCAGCCTCCCTCAGCCTCTCAGCCTTTCTTAGCCTCTCTCGGCCTCCCTCAGCCTCCCTCAGCGTCCCTCTCAGCCTCCCTCAGCCTTCCCTCAGCCTCCCTCTCAGCCTCCCTCAGCCTTCCTCAGCCTCCCTCAGCCTCCCTCCCTCAGCCTCCTTCGGCTTCCCTCAGCCTCCCTCTCAGCCTCCCTCTCAGCCTCCCTCGGCCTCCCTCAGCCTCCCTCAGCCTCCCTCAGCCTCCCTCTCAGCCTCCCTCAGCCTCCCTCTCAGCCTCTCAGCCTCCCTCAGCCTCTCTCAGCCTCACTCTAAGCCTCCCTCAGCCTCCCTCAGCCTCCCTCAGCCTCTCTCAGCCTCTCTCAGCCTCTCAGCTTCCCTCTCAGCCTCCATCAGCCTCCCTCTCAGCCTCCATCAGCCTCCCTCTCAGCCTCTCAGCCTCCCTCAGCCTCTCTCAGCCTCCCTCTCAGCCTCCCTCAGCCTCCCTCAGCCTCTCTCAGCCTCTCTCAGCCTCTCAGCCTCCCTCTCAGCCTCCCTCAGCCTCCCTCTCAGCCTCCATCAGCCTCCCTCTCAGCCTCTCAGCCTTTCTCAGCCTCTCTCAGCCTCCCTCTCAGCCTCCCTCAGCCTCCCTCAGCCTCTCTCAGCCTCTCTCAGCCTCTCAGCCTCCATCTCAGCCTCCCTCTCAGCCTCCCTCAGCCTCCCTCTCAGCCTCTCTCAGCCTCCCTGTGCCTCAGTCGACCTCCCTCAGCCTCCCTTTTAGCCTCCCTCAGCCTCCCTCGGCCTCACTCAGCCTCCCTCAGCCTCTCTCAGCCTCCCTCTCAGCCCCTCAGCCTCCTTTTCAGCCTCTCTCAGCCTCCCTCTCAGCCTCCCTCAGCCTCCCTCTCAGCCTCCCTCTCAGCCTCCCTCAGCCTAGCCTCCCTCAGCCTCCCTCAGCCTCTCTCAGCCTCTCTCAGCCTCTCAGCCTCCATCTCAGCCTCCCTCTCAGCCTCCCTCAGCCTCCCTCTCAGCCCTCTCTCAGCCTCCCTGTGCCTCCTCTCGACCTCCCTCAGCCTCCCTCGGCCTCCCTCAGCCTCCCTCGGCCTCCCTCAGCCTCCCTTAGCCTCCCTCAGCCTTCCTCTCAGCCTCCCTCAGTCTCCCTCAGCCTCCCTCTCAGCCTCCCTCAGCCTCCCTCTCAGCCTCTCAGCCTCCCTCAGTCTCTCTCTCAGTCTCCCTCTCAGCCTCCCTCAGCCTCCCTCAGCCTCTCTCTCAGTCTCCCTCTCAGCCTCCCTCAGCCTCCCTCTCGAGCCTCTCAGCCTCCCTCTCAGCCTCTCAGCCTCCCTCTCAGCCTCCCTCAGCCTCCCTCAGCCTCCCTCGGGCTTCCTCAGCCTCCCTCTCAGCCTCTCTCGGCCTCTCAGCCTCACGCAGCCTCCCTCAGCCTCTCTCAGCCTCTCAGCCTCCCTCTCAGCCTCCCTCAGCCTCCCTCTCAGCCTCCATCAGCCTCCCTCTCAGCCTCTCAGCCTTTCTCAGCCTCTCCCAGCCTCCCTCAGCCTCCCTCAGCCTCTCTCATCCTCTCTCAGCCTCTCAGCCTCCATCTCAGCCTCCCTCTCAGCCTCCCTCAGCCTCCCTCTCAGCCTCTCTCGGCCTCTCTCGGCCTCTTTCAGCATCTCTCAGCCTCTCGCAGCCTTCCTCAGCCTCTCTCAGCCTCCCTCAGCCTCCCTCAGCCTCCCTCTCAGCCTCCCTCAGCCTAGCCTCCCTCAGCCTCCCTCAGCCTCTCTCAGCCTCTCTCAGCCTCTCAGCCTCCATCTCAGCCACCCTCTCAGCCTCCCTCAGCCTCCCTCTCAGCCTCTCTCAGCCTCCCTGTGCCTCCCTCGACCTCCCTCAGCCTCCCTCGGCCTCCCTCAGCCTCCCTCGGCCTCCCTCAGCCTCCCTCAGCCTCCCTCAGCCTCCCTTTCAGCCTCCCTCAGTCTCCCTCAGCCTCCCTCTCAGCCTCTCAGCCTCCCTCAGTCTCTCTCTCAGCCTCCCTCTCAGCCTCCCTCAGCCTCCCTCAGCCTCTCTCTCAGCCTCCCTCAGCCTCCCTCTCAGCCTCTCAGCCTCCCTCTCAGCCTCCCTCAGCCTCTCTCGGCCTCCCTCAGCCTCCCTCAGCCTCCCTCTCAGCCTCTCAGCCTCCCTCTCAGCCTCCCTCAGCCTCTCTCGGCCTTCTCAGCCTCCCTCAGCCTCCCTCTCAGCCTCTCAGCCTCCCTCTCAGCCTCCCTCAGCCTCCCTCTCAGGCTCTCAGCCTCCCTCTCAGCCTCCCTCAGCCTCTCTCGGCCTCCCTCAGCCTCCCTCAGCCTCCCTCAGCCTCCCTCTCAGCCTCTCAGCCTCCCTCTCAGCCTCTCTCAGCCTCTCTCTCAGCCTCCCTCAGCCTCCCTCTCAGCCTCTCTCAGCCTCCCTCAGCCTCCCTCGGCCTCCCTCAGCCTCCCTCTCAGCCTCCCTCAGCCTCTCTCAGCCTCCTTCAGCCTCCCTCAGCCTCTCTCAGCCTCTCTCAGCCTCCTCAGCCTCTCTCAGCCTCCCTCTCAGCCTCCCTCAGCCTCCCTCTCAGCCTCTTAGCCTCTCTCAGCCTCTCTCAGCCTCCCTTTTAGCCTCTCTCAGCCTCCCTCAGCCTCCCTCAGCCTCTCTCAGCCTCCCTCAGCCTCTCTCAGCCTCAATCTCAGCCTCCCTCAGCCTCCCTCAGCCTCACTCAGCCTCTCTCAGCCTCCCTCAGCCTCTCTCAGCCTCCCTCTCAGCCTCCCTCAGCCTCCCTCTCAGCCTCTCAGCCTCCCTCAGCCTCCCTCTCAGCCTCCCTCATCCTCTTTCAGCCTTTCTCAGCCTTTCAGCCTCCCTCTGCCTCTCTCAGCCTCTCTCTCAGCCTCCCTCTCAGCCTCCCTCAGCCTCCCTCTCAGCCTCTCAGCCTCCCTCAGCCTCCCTCTCAGCCTCCCTCATCTTTCAGCCTTTCTCAGCCTTTCAGCCTCCCTCTGCCTCTCTCAGCCTTCCTCAGCCTCTCTCTGCCTCCCTCTCAGCCTCTCAGCCTCCCTCAGCCTCTCTCATTTTCCCTCTCAGCCTCCATCAGCCTCCCTCAGCCTCCCTCTCAGCCTCCCTCTCAGCCTCCCTCAGCCTCCCTCAGCCTCCCTCGGCCTCCCTCAGCCTCCCTCAGCCTCCCTTTCAGCCTCCCTCAGCCTCCCTCTCAGCCTCCCTCAGCCTCTCTCAGCCTCCCTCTCAGCCTCCCTCAGCATCTCTCAGCCTCTCAGCCTCCCTCTCAGCCTCCCTCAGCCTCCCTCTCAGCCTCTCTCAGCCTCCCTGTGCCTCCCTCGACCTCCCTCAGCCTCCCTCGGCCTCCCACAGCCTCACTTTCAGCCTCCTTCAGCCTCCCTGAGCCTCCCTCTCAGCCTCCCTCAGCCTCCCTCTCAGCCTCCCTCAGCCTCCCTCTCAGCCTCCCTCTCAGCCTCTCTCTCAGCCTCCCTCTCAGCCTCCCTCAACCTCCCTCTTAGCCTCCCTCTCAGCCTCTCAGCCTCCCTCTCAGCCTCCCTCAGCCTTCCTTAGCCTCCCTCAGCCTCCCTCTCAGCCTCTCTCAGCCTCCATCTGCTTCTCTCGGCCTCCCTCAGCCTCCCTCTTAGCCTCTCTCAGCCTACCTCTGCCTCCCTCAGCCTCCCTCAGCCTCTCTCGGCCTCTCTCAGCCTCACTCAGCCTCCCTCGCCTCCCTCAGCCTCCCTCGGCCTCCTCAGCCTTCCTCTCAGCCTCTCTCAGCCTCCCTCTGCCTCTCTCGGCCTCCCTCAGCCTCCCTCTCAGCCTCTCTCAGCCTCCCTTAGCCTTCCTCAGCCTCCCTCAGCCTCCCTCGGGCCTCTCAGCTCACTCAGCCTCCCTCGGCCTCCCTCAGCCTCCCTCAGCCTCTCAGCCTCCCTCAGCCTCCCTCATTATCTCTCTGCCTCCCTCGGCCTCTCTCAGCCTCACTCTCAGCCTCTCTCAGCCTCTCTCAGCCTGCCTCAGCCTCTCAGCCTCCCTCAGCCTCCCTCAGCCTCTCAGCCTCCCTTAGCCTCTCTCGGCCTCCCTCAGCCTCCCTCAGCCTCCCTCTCAGCCTCCCTCAGCCTTCCCTCAGCCTCCCTCTCAGCCTCCCTCAGCCTTCCTCAGCCTCCCTCAGCCTCCCTCCCTCAGCCTCCCTCGGCTTCCCTCAGCCTCCCTCTCAGCCTCCCTCTCAGCCTCCCTAAGCCTCCCTCAGCCTCTCTCAGCCTCCCTCTCAGCCTCTCAGCGTTACTCAGCCTCTCTCAGCCTCCCTCTTAGCCTCCCTTAGCCTCCCTCAGCCTCTCTCAGCCTCCCTCAGCCTTTCTCTCAGCCTCCCTCGGCTTCCCTCAGCCTCCCTCTCAGCCTCCCTCTCAGCCTCCCTCAGCCTCCCTCAGCCTCTCTCAGCCTCCCTCTAAGCCTCTCAGCGTTACTCAGCCTCTCTCAGCCTCCCTTTTAGCTCCCTTAGCCTCCCTCAGCCTCTCTCAGCCTCCCTCAGCCTTTCTCTCAGCCTCCCTCTCAGCCTCCCTCAGCCTCCCTCTCAGCCTCCCTCAGCCTCCCTCTCAGCCTCCCTCTCAGCCTCTCAGCCTCCCTCAGCCTCTCTCAGCTTCCCTCTCAGCCTCCCTCAGCCTCCCTCAGCCTCACTCAGCCTCCCTCTCAGCCTCCCTCTCAGCCTCTCAGCCTCCCTCTCAGCCTCCCTCATCCTCTTTCAGCGTTTCTCAGCCTTTCAGCCTCCCTCAGCCTCTCTCAGCCTCCCTCAGCCTCTCTCAGCCTCCCTCTCAGACTCCCTCAGCCTCCCTCTCAGCCTCTCAGCCTCCCTCAGCCTCCCTCTCAGCCTCCGTCATCCTCTTTGAGCCTTTCTCAGCCTTTCAGCCTCCCTCTGCCTCTCTCAGCCTCCCTCAGCCTCTCTCGCAGCCTCCCTCAGCCTCCCTCTCAGCCTCTCAGCCTCCCTCAGCCTCCCCAGCCTCCCTATCCTCTTTCAGCCTTTCGCAGCCTTTCAGCCTCCCTCCGCCTCTCTCAGCCTCCTTCAGCCTCTCTCAGCCTCTCTCAGCCTCCCTCTTAGGCTCTTAGCCTCTCTCAGCCTCTCTCAGCCTCCCTCTCAGCCTCTCTCAGCCTCCCTCAGCCTTACTCAGACTCCCTCTCAGCCTCCCTCTCAGCCTCTCAGCCTCCCTCTCAGCCTCTCTCGGCCTCCCTCAGCCTCCCTCAGCCTCCCTCTCAGCGTCCCTCAGCCTCCTTCTCAGCCTCTCAGCCTCCCTCAGCCTCCCTCAGCCTCCCTCGGCCTCCCTCTCAGCCTCTCTCAGCCTCCCTCTGCCTCTCTCGGCCTCCCATCAGCCTCCCGCTCAGCCTCTCAGCCCTCCTCAGCTCTCTCAGCCTCCCTTTCAGCTCCCCTCAGCCTCACTCAGCCTCTCTCAGCCTCCCTCAGCCTCTCTCAGCCTCCCTCAGCCCTCTCTCTCAGCCCCCCTCTCAGACTTTCTCTCAGCCTCCCTCTCAGTCTCCCTCAGCCTCCCTCTCAGCCTCTCTCTCAGCCTCCCTCTCAGCCTCCCTCTCAGCCTCTCAGCCTCCCTCAGCCTCCCTCAGCCTCCCTCAGCCTCCCTCAGCCTCCCTCTCAGCCTCTCAGCCTCCCTCAGCCTCTCTCAGCCTCCCTCTCAGCCTCCCTCAGCCTCCCTCAGCCTCCCTCAGCCATTCTCAGCCTCCATCGGCCTCCCTCAGCCTCCCTCTTAGCTTCTCTCAGCCTCCCTCAGCCTCCCTCAGACTCTTAGCCTCCCTCATCCTCCCTCAGCCTCCCTCAGCCTCTCTCGGCCTCCCTCAGCCTCCCTCAGCCTCCCTCTCAGCCTCCCTCAGCCTTCCCTCAGCCGGCCTCTCAGCCTCCCACAGCCTTCCTCCCTCAGCCTCCCTCCCTCAGCCTCCCTCGTCCTCCCTCACCCTCAAATTTCAAATTTCAGCCTCCCTCTGCCTCTCTCAGCCTCCCTTAGCCTCCCTCTCAGCCTCCCTCAGCCTCCCTTTCAGCCTCTCTCAGCCTCGCTCGGCCTCCCTGAGCCTCCCTCAGCCTCTCTCAGCCTCCCTCTCAGCCTCCCTCAGCCTCCTTCTCAGCCTCCCTCTCAGCCTCCCTCTCAGCCTCTCTCTCAGCCTCCCTCTCAGCCTCCCTCAGCCTCCGTCAGCCTCCCTCAGCCTCCCTCAGCCTCCCTCAGCCTCCCTCTCAGCCTCCCTCTCAGCCTCCCTAAGCCTCCCTCAGCCTCTCTCAGCCTCCCTCTCAGCCTCTCAGCGTTACTCAGCCTCTCTCAGCCTCCCTCTTAGCCTCCCTTAGCCTCTCTCAGCCTCGCTCGGCCTCCCTGAGCCTCCCTCAGCCTCTCTCAGCCCCCTCTCAGCCTCCCTCAGCCTCCCCCTCAGCCTCCCTCTCAGCCTCCCTCTCAGCCTCCCTCTCAGCCTCTCAGCCTCCCTCTCAGCCTCCCTCAGCCTCCCTCCCTCAGCCTCCCTCGGCCTCCCTCAGCCTCCCTCTATCAGCATCTCTTAGCCTCCCTCAGCCTCCCTCTCAGCCTCCCTCTCAGCCTCCCTCAGCCTCCCTCGGCCTCCCTCAGCCTCCCTCAGCCTCCCTCTCAGCCTCCCTCAGCCTCCCTCTCAGCCTCTCAGCCTCCCTCAGCCTCTCTCAGCCTCCCTCTCAGCCTCCCTCAGCCTCTCTCAGCCTCTCAGCCTCCCTCTCAGCCTCCCTCAGCCTCCCTCTCAGCCTCTCTCAGCCTCCCTGTGCCTCCCTCGACCTCCCTCAGCCTCCCTCGGCCTCCCTCAGCCTCACTTTCAGCCTCCTTCAGCCTCCCTCGGCCTCCCTGAGCCTCCCTCTCAGCCTCCCTCAGCCTCCCTCTCAGCCTCCCTCAGCCTCCCTCTCAGCCTCTCTCTCAGCCTCCCTCTCAGCCTCCCTCAGCCTCCCTCTCAGCCTCCCTCTCAGCCTCTCAGCCTCCCTCTCAGCCCCTCAGCCTTCCTCAGCCTCCCTCAGCCTCCCTCTCAGCCTCTCTCAGCCTCCCTCTGCTTCTCTCGGCCTCCCTCAGCCTCCCTCTCAGCCTCTCCCAGCCTCCCTCTGCCTCCCTCAGCCTCCCTCAGCCTCTCTCGGCCTCTCTCAGCCTCACTCAGCCTCCCTCGGCCTCCCTCAGCCTCCCTCGGCCTCCTCAGCCTCCCTCTCAGCCTCTCTCAGCCTCCCTCTGCCTCTATCGGCCTCCCTCAGCCTCTCTCTCAGCCTCTTTCAGCCTCCCTTAGCCTTCCTCAGCCTCCCTCAGCCTCCCTCGGCCTCTCAGCCTCACTCAGCCTCCCTCGGCCTCCCTCAGCCTCCATCAGCCTCTCAGCCTCCTTCAGTCTCCCTCAGCCTCCCTCATTATCTCTCTGCCTCCCTCGGCCTCCCTCAGCCTCACTCTCAGCCTCTCTCAGCCTCTCTCAGCCTCCCTCAGCCTCTCAGCCTCCCTCAGCCTCTCAGCCTTTCTTAGCCTCTCTCGGCCTCCCTCAGCCTCCCTCAGCGTCCCTCTCAGCCTCCCTCAGCCTTCCCTCAGCCTCCCTCTCAGCCTCCCACAGCCTTCCTCAGCCTCCCTCAGCCTCCCTCCCTCAGCCTCCTTCGGCTTCCCTCAGCCTCCCTCTCAGCCTCCCTCTCAGCCTCCCTCGGCCTCCCTCAGGCCTCCCTCAGCCTCCCCTCTCAGCCTCCCTCAGCCTCCCTCTCAGCCTCTCAGCCTCCCTCAGCCTCTCTCAGCCTCCCTCTAAGCCTCCCTCAGCCTCCCTCAGCCTCCCTCAGCCTCTCTCAGCCTCTCTCAGCCTCTCAGCTTCCCTCTCAGCCTCCATCAGCCTCCCTCTCAGCCTCCATCAGCCTCCCTCTCAGCCTCTCAGCCTCCCTCAGCCTCTCTCAGCCTCCCTCTCAGCCTCCCTCAGCCTCCCTCAGCCTCTCTCAGCCTCTCTCAGCCTCTCAGCCTCCCTCTCAGCCTCCCTCAGCCTCCCTCTCAGCCTCCATCAGCCTCCCTCTCAGCCTCTCAGCCTTTCTCAGCCTCTCTCAGCCTCCCTCTCAGCCTCCCTCAGCCTCCCTCAGCCTCCCTCAGCCTCTCTCAGCCTCTCTCAGCCTCTCTCAGCCTCTCAGCCTCCATCTCAGCCTCCCTCTCAGCCTCCCTCAGCCTCCCTCTCAGCCTCTCTCAGCCTCCCTGTGCCTCCCTCGACCTCCCTCAGCCTCCCTTTTAGCCTCCCTCAGCCTCCCTCGGCCTCACTCAGCCTCCCTCAGCCTCTCTCAGCCTCCCTCTCAGCCCCTCAGCCTCCTTTTCAGCCTCTCTCAGCCTCCCTCGGCCTCCCTCAGCCTCCCTCTCAGCCTCTCAGCCTCCCGCAGCCTCTCTCAGCCTCCCTCTCAGCCTCCCTCAGCCTCCCTCTCAGCCTCCCTCAGCCTCCCTCAGCCTCTCTCAGCCTCTCTCAGCCTCTCAGCCTCCATCTCAGCCACCCTCTCAGCCTCCCTCAGCCTCCTTCTCAGCCTCTCTCAGCCTCCCTGTGCCTCCCTCGACCTCCCTCAGCCTCCCTCGGCCTCCCTCAGCCTCCCTCGGCCTCCCTCAGCCTCCCTCAGCCTCCCTCAGCCTCCCTCTCAGCCTCCCTCAGTCTCCCTCAGCCTCCCTCTCAGCCTCCCTCAGCCTCCCTCTCAGCCTCTCAGCCTCCCTCAATCTCTCTCTCAGCCTCCCTCTCAGCCTCCCTCAGCCTCCCTCAGCCTCCTTCAGCCTCTCTCTCAGCCTCCCTCTCAGCCTCCCTCAGCCTCCCTCTCAGCCTCCTTCAGCCTCCCTCAGCCTCTCTCAGCCTCTCTCAGCCTCCCTCAGCCTCTCTCAGCCTCCCTCTCAGCCTCCCTCAGCCTCCCTCTCAGCCTCTTAGCCTCCCTCAGCCTCTCTCAGCCTCCCTTTTAGCCTCTCTCAGCCTCCCGCAGCCTCCGTCAGACTCTCTCAGCCTCCCTCAGCCTCTCTCAGCCTCAATCTCAGCCTCCCTCAGCCTCCCTCAGCCTCACTCAGCCTCTCTCAGCCTCCCTCAGCCTCTCTCAGCCTCCCTCTCAGCCTCCCTCAGCCTCCCTCTCAGCCTCTCAGCCTCCCTCAGCCTCCCTCTCAGCCTCCCTCATCCTCTTTCAGCCTTTCTCAGCCTTTCAGCCTCCCTCTGCCTCTCTCAGCCTCTCTCTCAGCCTCCCTCTCAGCCTCCCTCAGCCTCCCTCTCAGCCTCTCAGCCTCCCTCAGCTTCCCTCTCAGCCTCCCTCATCCTCTTTCAGCCTTTCTCAGCCTTTCAGCCTCCCTCTGCCTCTCTCAGCCTCCCTCAGCCTCTCTCTGCCTCCCTCTCAGCCTCTCAGCCTCCCTCAGCCTCTCTCATTTTCCCTCTCAGCCTCCATCAGCCTCCCTCAGCCTCCCTCTCAGCCTCCCTCTCAGCCTCCCTCAGCCTCCCTCAGCCTCCCTCGGCCTCCCTCAGCCTCCCTCAGCCTCCCTTCAGCCTCCCTCAGCCTCCCTCTCAGCCTCCCTCAGCCTCTCTCAGCCTCCCTCTCAGCCTCCCTCAGCATCTCTCAGCCTCTCAGCCTCCCTCTCAGCCTCCCTCAGCCTCCCTCTCAGCCTCTCTCAGCCTCCCTGTGCCTCCCTCGACCTCCCTCAGCCTCCCTCGGCCTCCCACAGCCTCACTTTCAGCCTCCTTCAGCCTCCCTGAGCCTCCCTCTCAGCCTCCCTCAGCCTCCCTCTCAGCCTCCCTCAGCCTCCCTCTCAGCCTCTCTCTCAGCCTCCCTCTCAGCCTCCCTCAACCTCCCTCTTAGCCTCCCTCTCAGCCTCTCAGCCTCCCTCTCAGCCTCCCTCAGCCTTCCTTAGCCTCCCTCAGCCTCCCTCTCAGCCTCTCTCAGCCTCCATCTGCTTCTCTCGGCCTCCCTCAGCCTCCCTCTTAGCCTCTCTCAGCCTACCTCTGCCTCCCTCAGCCTCCCTCAGCCTCTCTCGGCCTCTCTCAGCCTCACTCAGCCTCCCTCGGCCTCCCTCAGCCTCCCTCGGCCTCCTCAGCCTTCCTCTCAGCCTCTCTCAGCCTCCCTCTGCCTCTCTCGGCCTCCCTCAGCCTCCCTCTCAGCCTCTCTCAGCCTCCCTTAGCCTTCCTCAGCCTCCCTCAGCCTCCCTCGGCCTCTCAGCCTCACTCAGCCTCCCTCGGCCTCCCTCAGCCTCCCTCAGCCTCTCAGCCTCCCTCAGCCTCCCTCATTATCTCTCTGCCTCCCTCGGCCTCTCTCAGCCTCACTCTCAGCCTCTCTCAGCCTCTCTCAGCCTGCCTCAGCCTCTCAGCCTCCCTCAGCCTCCCTCAGCCTCTCAGCCTCCCTTAGCCTCTCTCGGCCTCCCTCAGCCTCCCTCAGCCTCCCTCTCAGCCTCCCTCAGCCTTCCCTCAGCCTCCCCTCTCAGCCTCCCTCAGCCTTCCTCAGCCTCCCTCAGCCTCCCTCCCTCAGCCTCCCTGGGCTTCCCTCAGCCTCTCTCAGCCTCCCTCTCAGCCTCCCTAAGCCTCCCTCAGCCTCTCTCAGCCTCCCTCTCAGCCTCTCAGCGTTACTCAGCCTCTCTCAGCCTCCCTCTTAGCCTCCCTTAGCCTCCCTCAGCCTCTCTCAGCCTCCCTCAGCCTTTCTCTCAGCCTCCCTCGGCTTCCCTCAGCCTCCCTCTCAGCCTCCCTCTCAGCCTCCCTCAGCCTCCCTCAGCCTCTCTCAGCCTCCCTCTAAGCCTCTCAGCGTTACTCAGCCTCTCTCAGCCTCCCTTTTAGCCTCCCTTAGCCTCCCTCAGCCTCTCTCAGCCTCCCTCAGCCTTTCTCTCAGCCTCCCTCTCAGCCTCCCTCAGCCTCCCTCTCAGCCTCCCTCAGCCTCCCTCTCAGCCTCCCTCTCAGCCTCTCAGCCTCCCTCAGCCTCTCTCAGCTTCCCTCTCAGCCTCCCTCAGCCTCCCTCAGCCTCACTCAGCCTCCCTCTCAGCCTCCCTCTCAGCCTCCGTCAGCCTCCCTCTCAGCCTCCCTCATCCTCTTTCAGCGTTTCTCAGCCTTTCAGCCTCCCTCAGCCTCTCTCAGCCTCCCTCAGCCTCTCTCAGCCTCCCTCTCAGACTCCCTCAGCCTCCCTCTCAGCCTCTCAGCCTCCCTCAGCCTCCCTCTCAGCCTCCCTCATCCTCTTTGAGCCTTTCTCAGCCTTTCAGCCTCCCTCTGCCTCTCTCAGCCTCCCTCAGCCTCTCTCGCAGCCTCCCTCAGCCTCCCTCTCAGCCTCTCAGCCTCCCTCAGCCTCCCTCTCAGCCTCCCTCATCCTCTTTCAGCCTTTCGCAGCCTTTCAGCCTCCCTCCGCCTCTCTCAGCCTCCTTCAGCCTCTCTCAGCCTCCCTCTTAGGATCTTAGCCTCCCTCAGCCTCTCTCAGCCTCCCTCTCAGCCTCTCTCAGCCTCCCTCAGCCTCACTCAGCCTCCCTCTCAGCCTCCCTCTCAGCCTCTCAGCCTCCCTCTCAGCCTCCCTCGGCCTCCCTCAGCCTCCCTCAGCCTCCCTCTCAGCGTCCCTCAGCCTCCTTCTCAGCCTATCAGCCTCCCTCAGCCTCCCTAAGCCTCCCTCGGCCTCCCTCTCAGCCTCTCTCAGCCTCCCTCTGCCTCTCTCGGCCTCCCTCAGCCTCCCGCTCAGCCTCTCAGCCTCCCTCAGCCTCTCTCAGCCTCCCTTTCAGCCTCCCTCAGCCTCACTCAGCCTCTCTCAGCCTCCCTCAGCCTCTCTCAGCCTCCCTCAGCCTCTCTCTCAGCCTCCCTCTCAGCCTTTCTCTCAGCCTCCCTCTCAGCCTCCCTCAGCCTCCCTCTCAGCCTCTCTCTCAGCCTCCCTCTCAGCCTCCCTCTCAGCCTCTCAGCCTCCCTCAGCCTCCCTCAGCCTTCCTCTCAGCCTCCCTCAGCCTCCCTCTCAGCCTCTCAGCCTCCCTCAGCCTCTCTCAGCCTCCCTCTCAGCCTCCCTCAGCCTCCCTCAGCCTCCCTCAGCCATTCTCAGCCTCCATCGGCCTCCCTCAGCCTCCCTCTTAGCTTCTCTCAGCCTCCCTCAGCCTCCCTCAGACTCTTAGCCTCCCTCATCCTCCCTCAGCCTCCCTCAGCCTCTCTCGGCCTCCCTCAGCCTCCCTCAGCCTCCCTCTCAGCCTCCCTCAGCCTTCCCTCAGCCGGCCTCTCAGCCTCCCACAGCCTTCCTCCCTCAGCCTCCCTCCCTCAGCCTCCCTCGTCCTCCCTCACCCTCAAATTTCAAATTTCAGCCTCCCTCTGCCTCTCTCAGCCTCCCTTAGCCTCCCTCTCAGCCTCCCTCAGCCTCCCTTTCAGCCTCTCTCAGCCTCCCTCTCAGCCTCCCTCAGCCTCCTTCTCAGCCTCCCTCTCAGCCTCCCTCTCAGCCTCTCTCTCAGCCTCCCTCTCAGCCTCCCTCAGCCTCCGTCAGCCTCCCTCAGCCTCCCTCAGCCTCCCTCTCAGCCTCCCTCTCAGCCTCCCTAAGCCTCCCTCAGCCTCTCTCAGCCTCCCTCTCAGCCTCTCAGCGTTACTCAGCCTCTCTCAGCCTCCCTCTTAGCCTCCCTTAGCCTCTCTCAGCCTCGCTCGGCCTCCCTGAGCCTCCCTCAGCCTCTCTCAGCCCCCCTCTCAGCCTCCCTCAGCCTCCCCCTCAGCCTCCCTCTCAGCCTCCCTCTCAGCCTCCCTCTCAGCCTCTCAGCCTCCCTCTCAGCCTCCCTCAGCCTCCCTCCCTCAGCCTCCCTCGGCCTCCCTCAGCCTCCCTCTATCAGCATCTCTTAGCCTCCCTCAGCCTCCCTCTCAGCCTCCCTCTCAGCCTCCCTCAGCCTCCCTCGGCCTCCCTCAGCCTCCCTCAGCCTCCCTCTCAGCCTCCCTCAGCCTCCCTCTCAGCCTCTCAGCCTCCCTCAGCCTCTCTCAGCCTCCCTCTCAGCCCCCTCAGCATCTCTCAGCCTCTCAGCCTCCCTCTCAGCCTCCCTCAGCCTCCCTCTCAGCCTCTCTCAGCCTCCCTGTGCCTCCCTCGACCTCCCTCAGCCTCCCTCGGCCTCCCTCAGCCTCACTTTCAGCCTCCTTCAGCCTCCCTCGGCCTCCCTGAGCCTCCCTCTCAGCCTCCCTCAGCCTCCCTCTCAGCTCCCCTCAGCCTCCCTCTCAGCCTCTCTCTCAGCCTCCCTCTCAGCCTCCCTCAGCCTCCCTCTCAGCCTCCCTCTCAGCCTCTCAGCCTCCCTCTCAGCCTCCCTCAGCCTTCCTCAGCCTCCCTCAGCCTCCCTCTCAGCCTCTCTCAGTCTCCCTCTGCTTCTCTCGGCCTCCCTCAGCCTCCCTCTCAGCCTCTCCCAGCCTCCCTCTGCCTCCCTCAGCCTCCCTCAGCCTCTCTCGGCCTCTCTCAGCCTCACTCAGCCTCCCTCGGCCTCCCTCAGCCTCCCTCGGCCTCCTCAGCCTCCCTCTCAGCCTCTCTCAGCCTCCCTCTGCCTCTATCGGCCTCCCTCAGCCTCTCTCTCAGCCTCTTTCAGCCTCCCTTAGCCTTCCTCAGCCTCCCTCAGCCTCCCTCGGCCTCTCAGCCTCACTCAGCCTCCCTCGGCCTCCCTCAGCCTCCATCAGCCTCTCAGCCTCCTTCAGTCTCCCTCAGCCTCCCTCATTATCTCTCTGCCTCCCTCGGCCTCCCTCAGCCTCACTCTCAGCCTCTCTCAGCCTCTCTCAGCCTCCCTCAGCCTCTCAGCCTCCCTCAGCCTCTCAGCCTTTCTTAGCCTCTCTCGGCCTCCCTCAGCCTCCCTCAGCGTCCCTCTCAGCCTCCCTCAGCCTTCCCTCAGCCTCCCTCTCAGCCTCCCACAGCCTTCCTCAGCCTCCCTCAGCCTCCCTCCCTCAGCCTCCTTCGGCTTCCCTCAGCCTCCCTCTCAGCCTCCCTCTCAGCCTCCCTCGGCCTCCCTCAGCCTCCCTCAGCCTCCCTCTCAGCCTCCCTCAGCCTCCCTCTCAGCCTCTCAGCCTCCCTCAGCCTCTCTCAGCCTCCCTCTAAGCCTCCCTCAGCCTCCCTCAGCCTCCCTCAGCCTCTCTCAGCCTCTCTCAGCCTCTCAGCTTCCCTCTCAGCCTCCATCAGCCTCCCTCTCAGCCTCCATCAGCCTCCCTCTCAGCCTCTCAGCCTCCCTCAGCCTCTCTCAGCCTCCCTCTCAGCCTCCCTCAGCCTCCCTCAGCCTCTCTCAGCCTCTCTCAGCCTCTCAGCCTCCCTCTCAGCCTCCCTCAGCCTCCCTCTCAGCCTCCATCAGCCTCCCTCTCAGCCTCTCAGCCTTTCTCAGCCTCTCTCAGCCTCCCTCTCAGCCTCCCTCAGCCTCCCTCAGCCTCCCTCAGCCTCTCTCAGCCTCTCTCAGCCTCTCAGCCTCCATCTCAGCCTCCCTCTCAGCCTCCCTCAGCCTCCCTCTCAGCCTCTCTCAGCCTCCCTGTGCCTCC